>MU155309.1:0-52356 GCA_015484465.1 Pholiota conissans
GAAAAATGCATGCACGCCGAAGACATTTGGGTCATGTGACCCATACTTGTTCCGCAACGTAGTAAAAGGAGCCATAGCTCCACGAAAAATGACGATAAAAACTAGAAATTCTTTGTATAACATAAGATTCAATGCTAAGAATGTGCACAAAATATATATCTCCGGGGATCTTTGTGTGTAGATGCGAAATCACAATGTAAACAATTTTTGTTCCACTGAATGGTAACGCCTAAAATAGACACTCAGCACCAAAATGGCCACCGACTCTAAATGACAAAGTAATTTCTCAAAATTCAAATTGTATCATGGAGACCCATATGCTAGCTATGCACAACAACTTTTTTTATGCCGATACATGATTTATACACTTCAAAAAAATTGAAATTTCAATTTGTTGTTCCACGTGACGGTGGATGACTGTATGCATATAGACGTCCTTGCCAAGGAATGTATGTTTTATCACTTTCAAGCTGTTAATTACCTTATCTAATCCATTACTGTTAGATTAGATTTCCTTAGATTAACAGCCTAATGCGGCTACACGCATAGGTGCCCACTCCAAACATCAATGTCGGACTTTGAATATCGTAGGCTCTGTTGCGAACTTGCGCACTGCTTGTTTTACTGTAGTGTGGCTTATGCTTGACTCTCTTGGACGACGATTCTGTCCGATTAGAGGACAGTTCCAGCAGGCGATCCAGTCACTCTGCCTTATGTAGAAACTGTCAACGATGCTTTCTCATTGAGAGATTTCACTTCATTGTCTCGACATTGACTCATCAACTATTCCATTGCATAGTCGCTATTAGTAGCAATCGTCCATCGTTTATATTATCACCCTTTAGTCATACCAACTTCCAACTAGTCTACATCCTTTATTAGAAACACACATAATTGATTACAGTTGCATTTACAACTGGCACACCAGAGCCTAAGTTATTCAAAGTCCGACATTGATGCTTTGAGTGGGCGCCTATGTGCATAGCCATATTAGGCTGTTGATCTAAGGAAATCTAATCTAACAGTAATGGATTAGATAAGGTAATTAACAGCTTGAAAGTGATAAAACATACATTCCTTGGCAAGGACATCTATATGCATACTTGCAAGAGGATTCAAAGACTGCTCCCGGTAGATACGACATAGCTTAAGCGAGGCAGAACAAGGATCAATTATCTAATCACGGCATTGTGGCAGCCCAATAACTCCAGGATGAAGAAAAAATGCGCGCGCTCAGTAATATTTCCGGGGACCCAGAATATTTCTGCGGGGATGCCAAAAGTATACGGGGGACTGAAAAATAAATTCGGGGGACAGATAAAAATTTTCGGGGCCTGAAAAAATTTACGGGGAGTGATATATTTCCGCGGGGGGGAGGTAAAGGTATCTATGGGTGAATAATACATTTTCGGGGAGTGAAATAGAATTCCGTGCATGCGTACTAAGTCGCAAAAGATTTACGCGGACACCCAAAAAAGTTACGGAATTTTTACCCACTTGGACCGCCATAACACTGCGGGGTCGCTCCTTCATGAGCAAAATTCGAAGGCGGAATTCTTTTAGCTTACACTTCCAGCGTCCTTCGCTTTATAATCAGAAACCATCATTGGGAGAATGTGCGTACCTGTCGTGAGCGCGGACGGAATCTTCTTATTTTCTTTGAGACCTCCTTTATTTAAAGATGGGGTCTTGCTGCCGACACATCTGAAACCATCGCGCTCGAGAAGCTATTAAAAACAATCACGATGTATTTGAGTGCCGAATAATAAAATGTACGGACCAGTTTTTCGAAGTCGGTCATTTCACATATGTAAGTTCGGTCACTAGTAATTTGCTCTGTAACATCGTCGAAACAAGGTATATTTGAACTCGAGACAGGCCTATATTCATCCGAAGTTGAGCGAAATTCACCATAATTTACGACTGTAGCAGACAACATGAATAAAATACGATGAATGAAACACATCAAATCAATCGACTCACAAGGGTACACCAGATACGCCATCCACATGAGACTAAGTGCGGTCAAATTATTGATTTTGGCGTCGTTCGTGGTACCCTCACGATAGGATAGATAGATAGCACACGCGGTGTAGCGGCGGCCTCTTGACATTTGCGAAAACTGAAGCATTGTTTCAAGAAGTTTCGCATAGTCTGCGCGCTTCTCAGGACTCCAAGGACAGATCAAAAAACGCAATGGACTTTCAATTGCCTTGAGCCATTCGACTGCAGCCTCTGCTTTCTTTATAACTTGTGTCGTTGGCAATGCTTCTTCATCGGCTATAAGCAATTCGAGCTGCGTTCGAAATTCGGCAGACGAGACAGGTGCAATACTCGTCTGGAATTTAGGCGGTAAAGCTGAGGTATCCGTTTTTGTTAACGGGGATGCGACAAAGTCGTACGCGTCGCGGTGGCTGTTTTTACGAGGTGATTCAGATCCAACCATCGGTGCAAGTGGAGGTCTGAGCACAAGCCGAGTACCAATGATTGTCGCTTAATAAGGCTGCCAGTTTCAGTAAGTAGAACTAAGAGAAGTTTAAACACATCTTTAAACGCAATAAGGTGTCGGACTTCCCAGTGGCAGGAATAGAAGAAAATAGATATACTGTATTGCATAAGTTCTACATTTATGTAAACCCTCTCGGAGGGGCGCCATATATATTCTCCCCAAAATTCTTCACTGCCTTTGTAGCAGTCACGTTTGTAAGTCTATGCCTGTTCTCGCATTCTGCATTCGGCTGATTGCGTTAGATATGGCTGTTCTTTGCCTTTTTCTTGGTCGTCATTCTCCCTGTATATGAATCATGACACGCGTTGTTTAGAATATCGCGCGCAATCTTTGGGATCAAGTCTTCATGATAGAGTAGAGTCTTCTATGATAGCGATTATACTACCACGAATTTGAATGTTTCTCCGAGATTAGATACTCTACAATGACGGAATTAGGGTTTATTTATTCTCTAATTTCCTTCGGATATTTCAAGGATATTTAGCGAAAGTAAATCATGTACATAAGCGCATGGACAATGGAATGGAGTTGTTTGTTCTGGACAAATTGGGACACATAACGCGTAAATAAGAGACATCATGAAGTTCATGCGGCGCGCGTTCTTTACCAACTTTGTTTTCTACTTCCATCATGACCACCCCACCGCCCTCTGAAGGCTCTAAAACTGTCTCTGCAAATGGATCATCTCCAGTAAAGAGGGACGGTATTGCGCCTCATGCTCCCCATATACGAAAAGAGGTCCAACAATTCGCCCTTCCTAGTGCCGCGGAAACTATACAAATTCAAGTGGAGACTTCAACGCAGTTCTGGGAGGAACTTAAATACGATGCGACAAGCTTTAATCAGCACCGAATTTTGGATATGGACCCGAAGGATGACTTTGAGACGTACATGAACAAAATCAGCAAGAAGATACGCAGGGAGTATCATCCAGACCTTAGTATGTCAGTGTGTTTTGATTGTGGCTCTCTCTCACAATGTCAACGATTCTCACTAGAAACAAGACTTTTCTACGATACTGGATCAATTTTTCCTCGGGATCATCCAACTTCCACCGAATGTAGACCTGACTATGTTGCAGCGGTGTCGCCAGCACCCGACAAAACATTTCATTGGGCAGCACTTGACGCAACGGTGGAGATACACTCCAGTGGCACAAGCGAGAAAAAAGGCATCCATCAGGCGATTGTTTATACTTATTATCTGTTGCAGGCGCGTCCCGATCGCATTTCCGTTCCCGGAATGTACGTGGATGAAGAGGGCATAGTCCTAATCATTACCAGCGCTACCGGGGTCAAAAGAAGCGGACTATTGAAATTGACAGAAACTCAAGATGCACGTCTCCTCCATGCTTTTGTCAACCGTCTCTACAAGCCCCACCAATCTATGGTTGATCCTACCATCTCGTCTCGGTACGACGTCGGGCTAAAACGATACGTATTCGACATCACATTGAAAATCCCGAAGTCACCCACTGGATATGATGAATGTCAATGCATTGGCTACACTATCCTTTTCGCTCAGGGGTCATTCGGTCAGCGAACGCATGTCTTCGTGAATGAGCAAAGCCCAGCGTCCGTGAACGGACGCCCCATACCCGTGATCAAAGACCAGTACCGTCATCCCGGTCATCGTTTCACCGAAGCCGAGATTATCGAATACCTCCACGAAGGGGAAGAAATTCCAGGAGTCGTTCATATTGCACACTCGGAACTTGTGGTATGGAAGGATGGTTCCCTAGTTTCATCTGGCGAGCGCCGCAAGACACGAATTTGTATGGTAGAGTGTGGAGAACTGCTTATGGACCTCAAGACCCCAAAAGAAGTATTAATGACTATTTACGACCTGCTGGAAGGTGAGTCCACGTCCAACTTATGAGAAAATGTATATAACCCTTGTAACAGTGACTCGCTTCATGTACTTCAAGCGGAAGATTTTACATCGCGATATCAGTCAAGGCAATGTTCTATGCCTAAAGTCTGTTGCAGCTCAGACTTCAACTTCCGCCCTTGATAAGGCCAATGAAGCGGCTTCGATAGATAACGATAAGTCATCTGCGGACGAGACGGGCAAAGCTGAACATACATTCTGCTCGATACGGCATTTATTAGACACAAGGTAAGTACATTTCTCGACATCTACTTTATTTCGAACACGTTCTTACAAGTTTTATAGCGTGGATCCTTATGCGACATCAATGTTGCTAGTAGATTTTGACCGAGGCGAAATTCTCGATAAAAAAGAGGACAGTCAGCGTAGGTTCGGAACAAGCCGCCCTACTCTAAAAGGCAATTGTTTGTTTGTATGTATATTGTTTTCTCAATTCCCGTAGGGAGGCTTGCTCCAAAGTAACAAATCTGTCGGCCTTTGTTTTGTCGACGCTTGGTACCGCAATATAATCCGCTCCCTCCAAAATTTAAAAATTGCGGAATTCATATGTCAATAACGGCCTCAGGGCTTTAAAAATTGCAAATAAGTTAATGCAAGACTGTCCAAAATCCATGCAAGTGGGTGTAAGTGCTGATTTTTTTGATTCATGCATTCTGGGATTGGATCACGAACCCTCAGAGTGGTGAGCAGAACTTAAGTACTAGGGTGTTACTACTATAGAATTGGCGAAAAAAATTAGAGATGGAGCTTGATGTGAAGGCTTCGGCGGCTGTTCTTTCCCCAAAACGCCCTAAATTGCGTACATAAGGGCTCACGTGATGCGCGCGCCGCACGACGCACGCATCGCCCTCAGAGACTTGAGGGCGATCGATTTGAGATCGATAGCGAGATAAAACATAAGAATGCAATAATTTCAAATATTATCAAGCTGGTATGAGCCATACACGTATATTCCAACCACCTACGCCAAAAAAGACCCGTATAAACCAACATTCAACTCCAAAAAAGCGCAAGGAGCCGTCTAACCCTCGTCGCGATGGGCTAAGAAATCTACGGGATAGCGTCGAGAACGTCAGAAATAGGCTGCGTGTCAAGCTTCACCTTACCTTTGAGATTGACGATTGGCAGGCACATGCAATTCATCGTGTCCATCAAGGGTACGATGTTATTTTTGTAGCTGGGACAGGTTATGGGAAGAGTTTAATCTTCCAAGGGTTGGCAGTGCTTGATAAGAAGAAGACTATAATTGTTATATCACCTTTGAAAGCGCTAGAGCGCGATCAGGTGTGGAATTCCCAGATTCATATTTAAAGTACAGGATCATTGATCAATCTTCAGGTTCTTGAAGCTGTGATTTGACATTGGTGGTCGGTCGTTTCCAGTCCGATAGCAGCAAAACTAGAGTCTTCGAGTACGTCTTTCCAGTTAGGATTGACTGAGAAGCCGTTGAGTAGCATCGCTATGTCAGGGAAAGTAGAATGCGATCTTTGTGCGCGGGTCGGCCATCTCAAACGCGTCGCGCGCGACTTGATCATGCCGCGTGTGACTATGGCATGTCACCAGTTGAACTTCAATCATCATCGCAGAATTTCGCTTTATATAGAGCACCAATCACTCCCAAAACTATCTGAGGCATTTTAATTATATACAGAGACTCCTGCTGGAAAGTTTCAGAAAGAAAAACGGACATTTGGTAAAGAAAAGAGACACAGTTCAAAACTGCATGTGATGCTTCTTTTAACCAGAATTTATCCACTTTGGAGTGCTCTAATTCACTCAAAAGCTCCACAGTAGCTTAAATAGTATATACATAGTATATCTAAACTATAGTTAAGGTGAAACGCGTCGGATGAGACTTGGGCGCAACGATTTAGAAAGGCATGCCAAAGTTGTTACTTTGGAGCAAGCCCCTTCTGCGAAGGCGCCGCAAGCGGCCGGAGCACGTGGGCTTGCTCCGAGCCTACAGTCAGCGCAAAGAACGAACGGTTAGTCTTTATTTGTGAATATTGGGTCACTATTACTGATAACTTGTTTGTAAGGGGACAACAGTATTCATGGCTCAAGCTGTTCGCATGGGTGGCCCTCATGGCGTAACGAAACGTTACAATGTCTATCAACCCGCCCCTAAGCTTTCGGACCTTGCTCACGCCGCATATGCGAAGGTCCATCCAGGCCGTTTGACGCGTTTTCCGACATCCGACAATGACGATGACGCGATTCACAATGCGCGAGTTGGTAGAAAATCAACAGACTCGTGGCGCCACGAACTCTATCATGACGCTGAATCGGCTTATTGGCTACTGCTCCGATGGGCTGTGTTAGCCTCTCCTAACGACAAGAGAGAGATGCCACCGGGATTATGGGAACCACTCAATGGCACAGGTGCTGATTCAAGATCATCCGTCCTGGGTGTAGATACACTTGACCCTGCCTATTCTGCCTTGGAGAGTTTGTTAAGAGACCTTGGATCTGTTCTGCGAGACGATATCTTCTGGGCAACCGAGGCACCTTTCACTCACCCTGAATTCATTCACGAGGTTTTACAGCGTCATTTATTGAACTTCATCTTCGAAAACCAAAACGAACCCTTTTTGACCTTGCCCAAAGCCGCCAACTCTCGGCAACCGAATCCGACTGGTGGGGTACCGCTCTCAATACCTCAAACTCATGCACGGCGTGCTACTGCTCTTCAGACTCCATCTCTTTTCGCCACCAACTCGAGTACAGCCAGTAAGCGCGAAATTGCAGAAGTTGAACCTGAAGCTGAACCTCAAGAGGTGCGTTATTCATATTGTTGTGTCACTGAGATGTCAGTTACTAATATTCAAATCAGGGGCCGTCAAAGAAATCTAAGCGGTCGAAGGCTAAGAAATAGGATGCCGCGAGCGTGTGTTATCATCCGAATACCTTGGATTTTTGTTGTATAGATCTTCCATCTTTCTCTCTGCCCATCTCCCCCATTCAGGTATGCATAACGTGTAGAATCTGGACAACGGACTTCTTCATTCCCATCGCATTGTACACTACCATTTACAAACGCTCTGGATATCTTCATTTTTTAATGTATCACTGTACTCTATGTATTGTACTGTTTTCTACATTTCCCTAGCATACTAATCCAACTAAGTACACAAATATATTCTATTGAGAGTACTATTTCGTTTATTTGGCTACATTGCGAAATTTCCAAGTTCTTTGAATCGGGAGTGTGTTCAAAAATCAGAAGGTTCAAACGTCCGGGAACAGTCTCGCCATGATTCGTCACAAGTTTTTGGCTTTTCGTATCCCGTGTTGTGGTTTCCCGAGGATCTCTGAACCCAGACTTACGAATATATCGTCAACCATGGATGGGAGACCAAGTGCCGGCAAATCATAGCCCTTACCTCAGAACAGCAGCAGAAGACCTGGCGATATACTTAGAACCGGACTCCAGCCTCATCTGCAAATATTCAAGTATGACTCCAAGAAGCTTGATATACGTAGGCCGACAGCTTCTTAAAGCTTTCAGGAAGGATCCTTAGATAACAGTGTGGATCATCGATTTTTTAAAGCTATTCGACAGCGGTTTCTGCCTTTTCAATGACCTCTGTTGTCGACGGTTATTAGTCGTGAAACCCGTGTTCGACGCTCGTTTCTATAGTTGTCTAATGAGCTTGTAATTGATCTTTTATGTTCTTTCACCGAGTCTGCGAGTAGACATCATCTATGAGCATAACGAGCAGCAAAAATCTAAGGTTGTCAGTGTAGCCAGTAACCGCTGGGAGACTGAGAAATCGAACTGACATACACTGTGACACTGTCTCGACTCTGAGCATTTTCTTCATTGCACCAACGCAACGACTTGATGGAGATACACCTCCAGAGGGAATTATAGACCACCAAAAGAGATATCATAACTTATACATACTTCTAAAACTCAAATTACTCATTCTCAAATCTACAAGAGCTTATTATCGAGACTACGCGACTTCTTGAGCGCCACAAGCTGGTCGACGATCTTGTCGAGCGCAACCATCTCACCCTTCGCCTTGGTGCCAACATCATCGCGGTTGCGCACATTCACAGAACGCGCATCCAGCTCTTCCTGGCCGACAACTGTAAGATGTAAACAACAACGACCTTGTCAGCTACCCGTGCCTTTTTCGAACAAACGAGAAAAGCGCCACAGACCGAGAATAAAGTTATATTGCGCGATCTCTCCGTTTCGGATCTTCTTGGGCAGGGTGTTTTCGCCGTTATCTACATCGGCGTAGAGCCCGAGGCTGTCAAGACGAGATGCAATTTCCGCAGCGTACTCTTTCTGTTATAGAAAATATGTCGAACGGTCAGCATATATATCCCTTTATTAATCAATGCACTCGGAATAGAAAGGAACACACATAGGGGGCCGCGACGGGGATGACGAGAACTTGCCGAGGAGAGATCCAGAAAGGCCTGAGATAGACGAAGACGCCAGTCAGCATTAATTACCCTTCTTCCTTACTCGCGTCTCTCGATAATGAAAGACAGACACAGCAAGGTGAGAATCAAAAAGAAAACCACACACCATTTTCCAGCAAAGTGCTCCGTGATAATCGCGATGAACCTCTCCAAGCTGCCCAGAATGGCGCGATGGATGATGACGGGCCTTGACATGACGGCCTCGTCCGAGGAGCGATACCTCAAGTTGAAGCGCTCCGGCAGCTGGAAGTCAAGCTGAATGGTCGCGCATTGGAATGACCGACGCAGGGCATCGCTGATGGTGATGTCGATCTTGGGACCGTAGAAAGCGCCGTCGCCGGGATTCAGTTCCCACTTGCCCGGATAATGTTGCTCAAGCGCTTTGGTAAGTTGCTAAATGGGAAGTCCCGGATCAGTTCCCAGTATTTCATTCAATTTATAAATAGGGATCTTCGGGAAATGACGCGTCTTACCTCTTCCGCAACGTTCCACGTCTCGATTTCGCCGAGAAAGTTGTCCGGCCGCGTAGACAGCTCGAGCTTGAACTCGAACCCAAAGAGACCGTAGATATGTTGCATAAAGTCAAAGAGAGCACTAATCTCGTCCTCGAGCTAGACGCGTGTAATTAGTTTCGGCGGATGCAGGATCATAGGATTCATGGAATCGCAAGCTCACCTGCGAGGGCATGCAGAATACGTGCGTGTCATCCTGCACGAACCTGCGCACGCGCGTCAATCCAGTCAACGCACCGCTCGCCTCGTTTCTATGGATGATACCGAACTCGGCCATGCGAATGGGCAGCTCCTTGTAGCTTCGGTCACGCGAGTCGAAGATCAAGCAATGGCCAGGGCAGTTCATGGGCTTCAACCCCCACTTCTCCTTTTCTATGTCCAGCACGAACATGTCGTCCTTGTAGTTCTGCCAGTGTCCCGAAGTCTCCCACAGTTTTGAGTGGAACATGTTCGGCGAAATGACTTCTTGGTAGCCGCGCTTGAAGTATTCCGTCTGCATGTAAAGTCAGAGATTTGTACAGAATGAAATGATACAGGAAGGCTTACACGCATGAGTTCGACAAGAGAGTTGTATATACGGGTGCCATGGGGCAGGAAGAAGCAGCTTCCTGGGCTGAGATCGTTGAAGAAGAAGAGTTCTTGCTCCTTGCCAATCTTACGATGGTCACGCTTGGCGGCCTCCGCGAGGAAAACCTTGTAGTCGGCAAGTTGTTTCTTGTCAGGGAAGGAGATACCGTAGATGCGCTGGAGGGAATCCTTGGTGTTGTCTCCGAGGAAGTAGGAGGCCGAGTTCTGGACAAAATTAGTGCCAAGTTAGAAAAATATATGTAGAAATGACATTACCTTTGTGATCATGAAGGCTTTGATTTTGCCGGTATGGGGGATATGGGGGCCGACACAGAGATCAACCATAGGTCCGCATCGATAGACAGTGGTGGAGGTACCATCGGGCACCTTGGTTTCAATGAGGTATTTCTTGTATTTGTTGTACTGTATACAGTTTAGAGGGCCATTTCAGAGGGATAGCTGCACAATTACGCACATGGAACATTTCAAGAAGCTTCTCTTTCGACACAACCAGCCTCTGGAATTTTTGCTTCTCCTTGATAGCGAGTTCAGAAACCTTCTCGAGGGCAGGGTAGTCGGCGTTTACGACCGGTCTGTTGAAAAGGCATTGAATACTAAATACAGTTGAGATATCAATGAGACATACCGTTCTTCAATGGCCATTTCGTAGAAGAAACCTTCGTCAGTCGGAGGGCCAAGGCAGAGATGACATCCATAATGCCGTTCAGCGGCTTCTCCGAGAACGTGTGCAGACGAGTGCCAGAATACCTTCTTGCCTAAAAGAACAAACGACGTAGTTGAGATGTATGTAAATATCTGGGGGAAAAATATCGTGGACGGTCCTCCGCCAAGTTGCGCGTGTGCTGGTCACTTATGGGTACACACAACAGCGTCCAGCTTCTATATAAACATCATGACGGGAACATTATCAGCTGTCGCCATTCCTTTATGACAGCTCCGCGCGGGGAAGGCGAAGGAACATGTGCAACGCCACCATTCGCGCAACTTGGGACATTTCGAACGTTTCCGACAACATTTTAGATATGGCACGTACCTTCTGGGTGGTCAAAATCCAATAGCTCGAGCTTGCACGCTTTTTCAAGGGGACGGTCCAGATCCCAAAGGACACCATCAACCTACCAAGAATATTGAGATTGAGTCCGGATACCGAAGGAGTTTCAACGACGCACCTTGGCAATGACAATGCGCTCAGAAAGACTCTTCGACACCTCCTTCGCGACGTCCATCGGACTTGTCTCCCAGCTCGTAGCCTTCCGCTCAGACCCATCAGGCATAGTAACGGTGATTTCTTCTCTTGGTTGCGCTACATCACAAAGGTCAGAGTACTACACACGTCACATACGAAGCACAGGGCACCTGCAACGAAGGCGTCGTACTCTGCCTTCAGCTCATCGAAGATTTTGATGCGATGATCGAAAAACTCTGGCGGGGGTTGCAGCTAGCGATCGCGGGGAGTCGTTCAGTCGGGGGACGCCAACAGGGCAAGGATCGGCACATCGCAGTGTGCAGCTCACCTCGAGGGGGTGTCCGCCTGCGGCAGCGGCTGCTTTCTTTTTGTCCTTGGGCTTCTTTTCCGTGGCATCGCTGGCGTGGGGGCTATCGAGGGCGGGGATCTGGATGGGGTGCGAGGAGGAGTGGGGTGGGTGGGCGGCCATGGCTGAGCAGCTTCTGGTGGTGGGGATCGCGACTGGGAAGGGGGTTGGACGGCGTACGTGGCAGGCTTTGTATGCGAATCGGTGTATTCGAGGCAAATACGAGTGAGTTCGAGTCAGAGCAAGCATCCAAAATATCTATCGATCGGACAAGTCTGGTCACGTTCAACTTCAGAAGACAGCGCGGCCACGCGCGCGGGGAAAATTGTTTCTCACATTTTGCGATAAGATAAGATCTTATTGTGGGCAGCATCCCAAAAAATAATATTTGTATGGCAAAGAAAGTAATAAGGTATAGTACGGTAGGGCGAAGGTTAATAGAGGTCATTTGTTTTGTGTTTTAATTTTGTTTCAAGTGGTACCCAAAGCCTGTGCTCAGACCTCCACTTGCACCGATGGCTGAATCTGAATCACCTCGTGAAAACAGTCACAGCGACGACTTTGTTGCGCCCCCGTCAACAGAAATGGATACCTCAGCTTCACTTCCCAAATTCCAAACGAGTATTGCACCTGTCTCGTCTGCCGAATTTCGAACGCAGCTCGAATTGCTTATAGCCGATGAAGAAGAGTTGTCGACCACAGAAGTTATAAAGAAAGCAGAGGCTGCAGTCGAATGGCTCAAAGCAATTGAAAGTCCATTGCGTTTCTTGATCTGTCCGTGGAGTCCTGAGAAGCGCGCAGACTATGCGAAACTTCTTGAAACAATGCTTCAGTTTTCGCAGATGTCGGGAGGCCGCCGCTACACCGCGTGTGCTATCTATCTATGCTATCGTGAGGGTACCACGAACGACGCCAAAATCAATAATTTGACCGCACTTAGTCTCATGTGGATGGCGTATCTGGTGTACCCTTGTGAGTCGATTGATTCGATATGTTTCATTCATCATATTTTATTCATGTCGTATGCTACAGTCGTAAATTATGGTGAATTTCGCTCAACTTCGGATGAATATAGGCCTGTCTCGAGCTCAAATATACCTTGTTTCGACGATGTTACGGAGCAAATTACTAGTGACCGAACTTACATATGTGAAATGACCACCTTCGAAAAACTGGTCCGTACATTTTATTGTTCGGCACTCGAATACATGGTGATTGTTTTTTTTACAGCTGCTCGAGCGCGATGGTTTCAGATGTGTCGGCAGCAAGACCCCATCTTTAAATAAAGGAGGTCTCAAAGAAAATAAGAAAATTCCATCCGCGCTCACGACAGGTACGCACATTCTCCCAATGACGGTTTTAGATTATAAAGCGAAGGACGCTGGAAGTGTAAGCCAAAAGAATTCCGCCTTCGCATTTTGCTCATAAAAGTACCGACACCTCAGTGTGCATCTACGTGGCATATAGTCAGAAATTATGGTGCTTTCACGGAAGACATGGTCAAAAACCTTGACAACATCATCGACACCCCCGAAAATGGGATGACCTTGACAACGAGCCTCCAAGGTACATTTGACGCATTCTTTTGGTGTCTCCTTCCCAAGGTATTTGTTTATTATCCCTTCAACATCAATATCAGTTAGATATCGTTAATTTATTCATTGTTAGGGAAATGACGACAGAGTCTGGCGCACTCATCTCCTTACCTCATGCTTGATGGAGGGACTTTTAGATGAAGTGGTATTTGAAGACGTAATGGCATCCGTCCCGATACAAAGAAAGCGGCGCCCAAATGGAATACCCCTCCCGAACGCGACGTTTATTCGCTTTCATGCGGCGATAGCCCATGTCGCTCATCTCAGTGGTGCTGGTGAGTTCGTGGATGAGTATATCCAAAAATACGAGGAGCTGGATCCTGGCCTGCCAAACGGCGACATCTTTATTGAGTATCTGGTTGGATATCATTCTCCCAGTGAAGCAAGCATTTGAGCACCAAGGAGTTCGTTTTGTTATGCTTACCATTTGCATAACTTCGCCGGCTCGTCTTGCCAGAAATTTAAAATCGGATTAGAAAACGACACCTCAAACTATAGGCACAATAAAAGATACATTACGTTGCGCTTTCTGCTTACAGGGTATCAATTCGATTGACAATGAATAATCAAAAATCCACGATGACCAAATCAAATGACGATTGAAACATTGTACCCCCATCTGCAAGATCGCAGTTTCCTGGTCACCTTTTCTCGGCCTTCTGACTTTCCAGAAGTTGGTGTAAGATACATCTTATTATTGGGTCTTCTACACCATGGTAGCATATGATAGTATGTACAAATTAGAGGTCTTAATTCGCGCGTGCCACCGCCGGCATGATCTCAAACATTGATTGACTGCTAAGCGGGGTGGCATCTCGGCATTTTTGTTTCTTTCCAGCGTAAATCGGAAATTCTACGAGCTTCGTACATACGTAGTGTTGCTATTGAGCGATGCTCAAATGTTCAGTCGTTTTTGTTCAAGCGAGCTTGAACCGAACTTGAGTTCACTTGGATCGAATCATCCCAAAATATGTGGTGGTCAAAAGGTAACGTGTAAGGTATAGTACTATGGATAGGGCAAAGGTCATCCAAATAAAAGTTAACGGCACTCGTTTTATTTTGCTCTCAGTTTTGTTTCAAGTGGTGCCCAAAGTACCCATAAATCGGGTACGCTAAAAACACACCCAGTCAGAACACCTTCATAACCGGAACAAAAGCAACTAAACGGATACTTACTAGCTGCATAATCGCTGCCTTCTCCGTATCAGCGAGCGCCTCGATCTGTTCGGGCGTCAGACTCAGCACCTGCATAAGCATCGTCCTCTGCGCTTCACTAATCTCCGGCGCAGGCGCAGCAGCGGGCGGCGCCAATGCCGCCTTGGGCGCTGTTGGCGGCTGGACGGCAGTAGCGGGCGGTGGCGGGGGGCGGTAATACCCCTGCTGTGCGGGCGGCATCTGCTGTGGCGGCGGATGCGCGTACATCGCCGGTGCGGGCGGCGCGGCCATGGGAGGCGGCGCTTGCATCGGCTGCGGGTGGTGGAGCGCCTGCTGGGGTGGGAAGGGCGGCATCTGCGGCGGGTAGTGCGCGGGTGCCATGTGCGGCATGTGTGCTGGCGGTGCCATGCCGCCCATGGGCATCGGTGTGGGTCGGTTAGGGGCCTGCGGTGCTACGGGAGGCGCGGCGCCCCCTCGTGAGGTGGCGAGCATGCGGTCGAGGATCACAGAGTCGACGATTTTGTTGAGTAGGAGGGCTTGGAAGAGCGCATAGGCCAGTTGGGGGTGCTTGATGAGCAGTGTCCGCGCCTGGTCTGGGTGGGTTATCACAAAAGCCTGTACAAAAAAACATCATCAACAAATGCCGCCGACTATCGAGCCGTCTGCGAGGGTAAAGCTCACTTTCATCTGGGCAAGGACTTCCATTAGCTGGTTTGGCGGCATATCCGCGAGCGTCCGACTAATGCTATCCAGAGAGTTCATGCCTTTCAACATCTGCTTTCCTGGTGGTAGATTGTTCAGGAAGGCGTCGGGGTCGTTGCTGGCACCCCGTCCACCACGCCACTGCGAACGCGACTCAGAAGGACCAGGGAAGCCGCCATCCATGAGCTCTCCGCGGACGGTTGTCTTCCCTTCGAGAAACGGATCCGAATCCGCAAGATCAATGCGCAGAGGTCGGCCACCGACGTCGACATTATTCAGGTTGCGTACGGCAGAGAGGGCGGTTTCATGGTCTATCGTCGTCGTCGAAAGTAATGGGGGGCAAAATACAATGTCGTATTCACGCGGGTTATCGAGGATAATTGGTTGATGGTATTATTGTTGAATGGTATGCCATAAGATGTGACGTTTTTTTTGGGTTAATTGAGTCATGGTGTGCATTGATAAGATACGCGTTTGAGCAGTGCGTTAGAGATTAGTTCAAAACCATGGAATTTGCGTTCCGTTGAGCGACGAATTGAAATGTCCAGGTGTGCATGTATCAGATGAGATGTGTTCATAGCGGGTTTGAAGAGATATGATTGATTCGTAGGCGCGTTGAAAAATCAGATTTTGGCACGGTTTACACGTGAAGGATTCACATTCGGGGAATCCGAGCAACGTAGATATTACACGGAAGGGAACGAGGGATGATCGCAGAGGAACGGTTTGCATAGTCACGCAAGGTCCAACGAAACAAAGCATTGACAGAAAGGCCAGATCAAAATATTGATGTTTGAGGATATCGAGATAATGGACGATACAGTTATGTTGTCGGTCAGGTTTCGGTTTTGGTTGCGGTTGTGGTTGTAGTTTTGGTTTTGGTTGCGGTTGCGAGTGTATGTTGAAAATCGTTGATTTGTTCATTGTATTCGGGAGGATGAGATATTGTTGAAGGTTCGACGGGTGTATATCAGACGACACGGAGTTTGTTTGCAGATGGGTGGCGGGCATTGACAGGCAGTGGCAAATTCAACATTTGAACACGGATGCGTATATTTGAGGCATTTGAGATAATACAAGAAATGTTTGACGTTCGCAAGCACAGATCCGTTTTCATGCACATTATACCAACGTGTTGAGGGATTGAAGGAGTATTGTTCGTCAAGTTTCGTTGTTTTGCAGGTTCAAGAATCAGTCACGATTTGAGGTTCGATCCAGGATAGAGAAAGGGTGGAAAAGACACATTTGAGGTTAGAAAAAGTTCACACTTGTTCAGTCAGACGAATGATTACCCGCGAATTCGCAAAACCCATAGCCTTTTGGTTTGGCTGTATCCCTGTCAAAGACGAGTCTGCACACACGCACAGGCAAGAAAATCGTCCAATTCTTTAGTCTCCATTGTCGTTCGACCCAGAAGCATGCTATGCAAATGACGATACCTAAATCCAACGACCTGTCCCACTGATTTAAACACACTGATGAGCTGTTCTTCCGCCATGTTGTAGGGCACATTTCCCACTGGATTAACACGGAGGCGATTTCAACGCGATGTTGGAGCATGATGCATTCTTGTGGAGATTAACACGCACCAAAGACAACCTTCGACATGGCTGTACCGGTCTGCGGTGCCAAAGCTTGTGAAAAAAAAAGAAGGGGAGTTCGGGAGAGTTATGGGTCGTAAGACTGCGGAGTGCGCCAGCAGCGATGTTGAGCTGGGTCACATGACGTGACATAGCCGCAGCGGAGCACCGCCACATGCGCCATGACGGATGTGGTGCCTCTGGGGCGCAGTGTGGGGAACATCCCCCTCCGTGCTGCGTTCCCATCGCCTTGCTTCGGGCGTGCGTGAACTTTGGTATGAGTCACTTTTCCTGACTGATCTCAGATTCACAATCACAAATCCTTGCACAGCTTTAGCAACCCGGGATTCATTTTTTGGATCTAGCCCGGAATATGTCGAGTCACCCCGAGATCGTAAACTGCAAAGGGCTCGGCGCTTCTCGGTAAGGGCCGAAACATATTTAAGTTGACGCAAGATGTCAATTCATCTATCCACTGTCCCTCTCTCTGATACTTTATTCCTCCAGGAACATGAGCAGCACATCAACACGCTCCAGAAGGTCTACACCTCCACCCAAGATTGATGCACTCAGCTTTCGGTTGTCGCACGACCCTATGTTCGTGCAGGCGGTCAACCGTGCTGCAAACGTGAAGTGCCTCGCCGCAATCAAGGCAGGAAGGCTTAGGGTCGTCCCAGGTTTCGATCCTAGAGTGCCAGTGCGCTACTCTCCTCGGTGAGCACCATTATGTCTTGGTCGTTTTATTTTTGGAATTGTCTGACGAATCTGTGGCTATTTCTAGCATGGACGTCATTAACGACCCATCGTCGTCCAAATACTTAGGAATATTCGAGCTCCCTGGGATCAAAAGCTCTGAAATATCGCTCCAACTTCGTGAGGGTCACCTCATTGTTTGTGGAAAGCGGAATCGGCCCACACTCGAGTCATTGAGACAAGAGCTTGTGGCTGAGCAATCCACCAAAATGGAGGACCAGGAAGTCAAACTCCCCGTCAACGCTACTTCCCCAGACCGCCTGTTATATGGTCAAACCCCTATCCAGGAACTTCGTTACGGTGTCTTTCATAGAGCCATTCGGATTCCGGACGGCATACGCGTACGTAGATTTTTCGGCTTGTACTCTTACTATAAATCGAGTCACTAACTGTCTGCATTTTGTCATTTAAACAGGAGTCAGATATAAATGCAACTCTCCATGAGGGCATGCTCAAGGTGACATGGCCCAAGTCATCCGTCATGACCCCCGCCGCTTCCCCAGAGCCTGCCGCCACAAATCCACTATCTGATGTCAACATGGCAGCCTAATTCGAATGAATGGTCGGATCCTACACCGGCCTTCTTGACTCGAACTATTCTCGTTTTGAGACGGCGCCATTTTTTTGGGACACGTATATTACCGGCAACGATTGGGTGCGAGTCATCTCTATGATTTTCTTTGTTTTGGTTATCTTTGCTTGTTGGCAATAGGACAATAGCTTTCTATCTCTGTATACTACAATTTATCACGCCCCAGTCGTGCCCTTAATCCCCTTTTCGTGCGAGGCTTGTATTCTTATTGTACTTCTACTCACTTGTAATATAGCAAATATTCATCGTAACCTCCTCTCACGCCATTTGATTGTTACCGTTTAGAACATCGCATTTGCATACATATCACCTTTTGCATCTACATTCATATTGCTATCATTATTGTCCTTTTATGGCTACCATTTCCCCGAGATGCCAGTGGCAGCTCTAGTCATTATTAAGATTGTCTACATACTACGAAGAGTTCGCTTCGTCTCCGTACTACACATAACTACTAAGCGGATACTGCGTGACTGTATTCAATCTCTATGCGTGCCAGTCTTTGTAATCTACCTCCGACGAAAAAGGCAATCACGTCTCCGATTTTGGCGCTTGAATACACCGTTACCAAATGTCAACATGACTTGTATCAGTCATCAACAACAGTTTGAGCACGACACACAACAGGTATGTTCGTGCGCTCACAGTTGATGACCGAATATGATTCGCATCCACCCAACCGGCGGTTAATCTGTGTCATCTTTGCTGAGAGTTCCCGGTTTCGAAGATGCATCGCACAGCAGTGCGCATACTTCGGAAGGCCGGCGGAAAATATCTTCCACGTTCTCTTAGCGCCCTGACGCTGCAATGACATTGCGCAGTGATACCCTGATTGCGTGTGCGTTCTGAATTCGAAGCTAAGCTCAAACATATAGGAGTTGTGGGCAACGGGCGCCGGTCACCGAGGTGGAAGGCTTGCGTACGCACGCCCACGAAATGTCGCGCGCCCACTAAAATTTGAAGGGCACAGCTTGATGCCTGCTGCGGCTCCATTGAAGAAATATGGTCTTTGAAACATATGATTCGTAGTGCATATGTTGAAGGGAGAATGCTACGAACTGGATCTGGTCTGCAGAGATGAGGTGGGGGAAACCGGAGTGATAACATTTCAGAGTTCCCTTTACGGGCGCCTAATTTGGTTTCCAGTCTTGATGGACCAAAACATGCACACCCATGCTTAATCAAGTTATTGGTGTGCTCCATCAAGGGCCGCGGACCGTTTTTGCTTGCCGTGATCTTACATATGATGATTTCAAATCAAAGGGGAAGATCAAACCCAATATTCGATCAGATATACAGTCATCTACTGCCGTAACACTGACAGCATATAGGTGAGGAGTAGTGGATATTCTTCTGGAGTCTAGCATATCAACGCTTGATATGGCTTGAAAATGCGTATGTTGGAGCAGGACACTTGGAATGACTTCAGTGCGTTGTTTCTGTGGTACAGTGGCTCCAAACGTTGGGGCAAAGTACTGTTATAGGGTTACGGTCTCTTGATTAGGGTTCAGAGTCATGCGAAATAATTATATCCACAGCTTTTTTTACTCAAAAAAAGAATTTACCCACTATGGGCGTCTTCTAAAAGGGTTTCTTTGAAGCGATAAGAGGGCAGTGGTTCCGTGGGCATTCCATGGTTTGATTTTTTTTTGCCTGGCCATCACTGAGTGCACCAAAAGGTATAGCTGTCCACGAACTCTATCTAGTATCTTCCCTTTGCGCTCCGATCAGAAGATGTAGAGAAGTATGAATGGTGTGAGTCATCCTGTTAGTTGGACATTTAAGTGACGCATCGATGCAAGTAGCGAGCACCAATCGCACAAGGTGTGTTCTACTCAGGGGAAGTTGGAATTCTTAAACGAGACAGTGGAATCCAAAGAGAAGGTCAAAGCTGAAATAAAGGACAAGGAATCCTGATATAGCAGACCATATAACTGACAAGCCTGATGCTGAGAAGTTGCGACGGTGACATGCTCCTTGATAACGAGTATGAGTACCCGTGGTTTTGTCTGAGATTCAACAGACTATCGTCCATTTCATCACAGATAGACTACAGCTCTGAAGCTAGATATGGGTAGCTCGGCAGCCGCGTTATCGTCTGGAAGTCTTAGTTTGAAGAACAATGGAATCCAGTTGACATTGTCCGAGTCATAATTGTTTGTTCTTCCGAAAGGTCAAGGCAGATTCCCACAAGAGGATGGAAGTGGAAGGAAGTCGACGTGATTGGTTATAATTGACTCGAAGTTCTGACTGATACTCAGGCACCTCTTAAAAGAGATGTATCTCCTTTCAGACTTGAGAGCCTTGCGGCTCGCAAATCCCATGCCCATGCAAGGAGTCAGTGTTATCAGCGCCGGTGCGCCCATCAAATTGCACACAAAGAGATGGAATCCGTAAAACAAAGAAACATACAACATGGTACAGCCAATCATGGTGTGCCGTGAAGCGTCAAAGAGATAACAAACGCTGCGCAGCCTATCCTGCTTTATTGCTGCGATGGACACATGTATCCGCAGATCGCACAACACTTACGTCTTCGTAGCAAGGTTCTCAGTTTTATCGAGGTGCGCAGTCCCTATAAAAATAGTTGTAGGAAGCATAGCTCGATTATTAATTTTGGGTAGCCTCATAAACCGTATCTATACGTACGTTGCGAGCGCTCGTACCATGGTCACCCAAAATTAGCCGCAACGCTTTTCAAAACAAGGTATCAACTGCGGAATGGAATTTGGAGGCCGAAGTCTGAAAGCCAAGAAAATACGAATACGACGGCAAAGAAAGTGGTCGATAAGAAGCACTTGTGATGATATGGCCGCCGTTCTCGATGCGCGGTGTTAGAAAAAGACAAAGACTAAGTGCCGCACAGCGAACGGAGAAGAGATAGACTCCGCCGCATAGAAGAGACGATTTCAGCATACAGCCTTCCTTGGCTAGCTGAACCGCTAGTGCGTCTCTAGATACTATAACGATATAACCATACTTTTGAATCCAAAAACCTGTGTCAAGTTTTACATGTAGATTGTTTAGTTTCAAATGTGTAGGATTCGATGGTTTAGCGCCCGTTTGGGTAATAATCGAATGAGTAGATGATCGATAGCCCAAAATTAGCCTCCTCGAGGACACTCGTCTTGTCCTTGAGGCAAGTAATATTGGAAACACCCTTGCCCTAGAGGTAAATTGTACAGCTTTAATCTCGCGATGTTTCTGACTTGTTAGGCCGTTGTCGTTCACGAGGCTAAGGACAACAGCGATTGGAGGATAGATCCGACTTTGATGCCGTTAGCTGTGGGTGTATCGCTCCGATTTCCAGTGAAAGATGCTTCGTCTCAGAAACACACAGTGATGCTAAGGGAGTTACACTGGAGAGAGAGTGGACTCAAATTGAAGTACCGTCGACGATTCAACGATAATGCTTTGGATCAGGACCGTTACAGCCCGAATATTCCTACTTTTAGGTATGATACAGATCTTCCTTTTGTGGCAATTTTGGCTTTTTCGCCGGTGTGACTATCATGAGAAATTCCTTTGACTCACGCAGCATGTGCACGATTAGTGAGGCTGCAGGTGTCAATCAGTCTTTCTAACAAGTTCTACAGGAGAATTATCAATCTGCTATTCAATGTTAGCAGCGCTTACGTCGGGCATACGTGCACATGGAGGCCATGATTCATATATAAATTGATTATACAAGGCGCAGACTAAGGGTATATTCATCGACCTGACTCAGGCTTCGGTTCGGTATCAGTCTGCCAATTCAATTTTACGTCCACGTCGACTCTCGTTCCCGAAAAAAAAATTAGGCTCCGGAGAAGCAGCCGCAGTACTTTGCCCACATTCCCTAGGGTAGAAAGACACGTGTTGTGAGCGTGTATGTACACGAATTCGCCTCGATTGAACCAACCTGAGCCTGCGCTTTGGCGTCATCTAGCTGCTGTTGAGCGCTGTTGAGCTGATCCTGTCCGTTGGCCTTTTCATAGTCCATAGTTTCTTGAGCAGCCTCTTTTCCCATTTCTTCCGCGTATGATGAGCCCGCCTTCTTTGCTAAGCCTTCAAGTTGATGATTCACCGCTGGTAGGAAGAATAATTGTGTCATTTTAGCTATATGTTATGTCTACATCTTGGGAAACGTACACATTCCGGGTTTGGCAGCTGGTTGGGCGGTGGCATGGTGGGGTTTTTCGTGGCTAGGCTGCATAGTGTCGAGAATAGGGATGGGATGAGGGGGATAGATTACTTTATTCTGATTATTGAGAGCGCCGCATTATATAGCTTGACGACTAAGGCGACAGGGATGTATGTGCCTTGAAAATCTTAGCTCTCGTGTGAGACTAGATGTCAACATCAATTCAAAAATCTCTAGTCTGAAAATCAATTGATTCCCGTGTCACTAACTAGGCTGATTGTACTGCTGATAGGGTTTAAAAAAAGTTAATGACGGTGTGTGCCGAAGGAGGCCTTGTTTTCAGCGCCGTCAAAGTCGTGAAGCAGGCACACCTTTTCTCTGAACTTTCCCTACTCATCACAAAGCGAATTGAATGTTCTCATTGAGAGAACCAGAACATAAAAAGCTTTAGAATTTTTGGGGGCTTATGCGGTGATTTGAAAGGCTGCGTTTGACTGAAATTGCAATTCAATAACGATATCATATGGGATGCTTTCTTACAAGTTTTCATGATTGCGGCGGAAGTATCATCCAACTAAGACTATAAATAGACCTCCATGCGAAGAATCATCTGCGGAGAGCAACGGTCCAAGGTAAATATTTGACGTTATTTTCTCCAGAGAATTCAGGAGGGCACGAAGTACAAGTTATAGGGGCGCTTTGGTCGTTGTTAACCGTATTTTTGGACAAATAAAGCTCAGCTCACACGCCAGAACAAACGTCACGACAGATATCAGCGCCCATCCCTAGCTGTCCCACTGAAGAACAACACCCCGTCCTAGCAAGTGATAATCATTTATGATTACCGTGTTATCAAAAAGCTTTCGTCAGACCTTGAAAGAGCATCTACAGAAAGATTTCCCAATGGATAAATCACGAACTGAGAACTTCAAGCTGTGAAGGTCTACAGCATAAAATGCCACAACTTTGTTATCTATTGACCTATATATCTGTCTGAGTCAAAGATTAATTACAGAGATGATTGATCGACGTGCTTATTTTGACGCGGGGTCGACGGGATAGATCAAAATCAGTGATGTAGATATTTAGCTTAAAATTCCGAGGCTCAGAGTACTATGACATGGTGCGCAACTATTTCAGACTTGGTCTTCTCATAAGCATCGGCGTAGTACTTTGAACATATCTTTCGATTTAGATGGCTCTATCTTACTGGGATTCGTTTGGGATCCCACCATCTCCAGGCCTCGAATGGCAATTGCCTGATAAACGAAAGAGCGGAAGCAAAAATATCATGCCCATTCTCAAAGAGTCAAAATATTTGAGGCTTGTTAATCTACAGTACTGTATGCATTGAACTGCATGCGTCTCGAAGTTACGGACCCTGAATCGAATAGAATAGAATAGATTTTTGGTTGACTACGTTACATAAGCAACTCAGGTAACTACCGAGAGATAGGGACCTCGTCAACGCATCGTGTGGTACGGTAGATAGTGACGATATCGTGAAAAGAAATCTGAAGTTCAAGCGCCGTAAATTGAGCACGTGGTCTGATTAGGCGCCCGTAGAGCTATTTACGCCATCGCAGCGTAACTTCAAAACGTTACAGACTAGATCACGAAAGGTGACACACTTTTTCACGTCCCCCTCTCGACGACAGAATCACGGGAGTGAACCTATTGCGATGCCCGTGCCATACAACGGGTCTTGCGCACGGAGATATTGCGTGTATGCCACACTTTTTGTAAATGACAAACTGGATGGCCCCAACTTGATGGACTTGTCATCTTTTCTTATCATAATTAAAATGTTTGTTAGGTCCTGCGACGGACGTTAGTTAGGATGGGACGCTCGTGACCTGGAAATCCTAAACCTTGTTTATTCTAATTCTTTGCAGAAAATGTACGCATGCTCCGCTTGTCAGCTTCCAGGGTTTCCTAACAGCAAGTGTTGAATAATACTAGGGAAACCTCGCGTACTAGGCAAATTGCAACTGTTGCGTTTCTTGTGCTTTTGGGATGTTACCGTCTCTTGACGTGCAATCAAAAATAGATGTTTTTCTCATGATCAAGCTCAGAGAGACATTCAAGGGCTCGCAATTGATAGAGCGTAATGTTATCAATCCCATACTGATAAAATGCCGATCGCTCGATGAGGCCGTGCAAGTATCCTCAAAGCACCGTGAGAGTGAGAGACCCACTACTTCTGTCCAATGGTAAGCTTAACGGTGCCGACAGTTCTCCAATATTTCTCCATCAGTCGACGGGTTAAATTGATCTCTCAAAAAGGAGCTAATCTTAATTATATTTCCGGGATCTAAGTATGCTTATTGGTTCGTTCAGAATCGGCGGTCCTACAGTACCCATCGTTACTTGAAGGGGTTCTCATTGAATCCAAAATAAATGAAACTCCAAGATATGAGAAATTTGCCTGATCTTTTTTTGCGATGTCGAAGTTGAACAGCATCTACTGCGCCGTATTACACTAATGGAAGGACTTCTTGTTAGTCCGAGAACCCGATATCCTGTACACACAGCAAATTAATAGATGGTGAATCTATTATTGCATTCGCGGAAGTAGGCGGCGCTATATGCCCTTATACAGAGCCTGAGAACCATTGACCGTACGGAATTCGGGCAGCTTCACATCCTTGCCTGAGCTGTTAGCACCCATGAAGGCTTGACGGAAAGGTAGAGAGTCATTATGTAGTGCTATGGACATTTCTATGGTATGGAGAATGTACCTATAGTCATTCGACAATGCTTGATCAGTTTCTATGTTGCAGTCCAAGACTATGACGTAAGGAATCCATCCATAAGAACAATCAGATGCAAGCAGTGATCTGTGCGACGACAGCGACTGCGCAGCGGTGGTCGGCTCTCGTCACACCCTAGAAACAAGTCGCCAGTAAGACGAGGGATCCTGCGATGTTCATAAAGCTTCAGTCATATCGTATGAGAAACATCTATGTCTCACGTAGTCAGAAACGAACACCGCTTGGCCAGCGAAAAAAGAGAAAGGAAAAGTGGGAAACCATGCACGGGGAACAAAGTGATTCCAGCTGCCAGCGGATGTACAGAACAGAAAAGACAGTGGCGAAATAGAAAACAAACGGGAACGGCGGAGGTAGGATCGACACGTGGTTGGAAGCGATACGGCAGTGCCACCTCCGTAGTCTCTGTCAGTTTCATTACCATGTCATCTCTTCTTTTAAACAATAGCAGCAAACGCGTCAGGCCTATAATACTTCGCGACAAACTCACACTGCCGTATGCTATCTTTTGCTCCTGGTCTAAAACTCGGTAATGGTTCTCTCAAATCCTCAACAACCTCAAGAAGCCGAGTCATCCACAACACCCAGTGAAGAAACCTTCAGAGGCGTACTCACTTCCAATGTTCGCGTTCCGACAAAAGCGGCTAGGAGGATTAGGTGCGTATCCTTCGCTTCATGATGCGCCAAATGAGTTCTAATGCCTAATTCATCAGGGGAGAGATCGCGTGTGCAGAGTGTCGAAGGCTGAAGATACGATGTGACAGAACTGTACCATGTTCCACCTGCGTCAAGCGCGGATGCCAGGCGCTTTGCCCAAATGGTATCGATTTTTTTGCATCTTGAAGATATTATATCAATGCTTTCATTAGGGACCATCCCACCAGGTGAAGGAAGCCGGTCAGTCCCCAAATTCCAATACGTCTGCTGCGCCTAACATTTTTCGCAAGATTTGTTCTGGCAGCGACTGACCACCTACGCCATAAAATGACAAGGCTAGAAGCCCGAATGCGGTCGTTGGAGGATGCCCTTGCCATTGTCCAAAGTTCAGAGTCTGACCGGCCTCATCCTCTACTCAGTATGGGCGCGCAAATGGAAGAAGACGAAGAAGCTCCTCCATTCAAAGCCGTCTCCGAAGAGGAAGAGGATGTACAGTCGCAAATACCGCTGCGCGAGGAGATGGGTACTTTATGGCTGGACGGCCAAGGCGGGTCTCGTTTCTTTGGGCCGTCTGGTGGATCCGAAGTTCGTCAATCCCACCTTTCCCATAATGTCCGTTTCACTGACTCTTGCGGCAGAGTCTTTTATTGGTTAATCATGAAATTCCATCGTCATCGTTTTGGAAACTGATTCGCTCTCGACATTTTGAACAGTCCTTCGAAGTGAATTTGAGACCCGCCACCAAGCCTCCAGGACCCGCGCTCCAGGAGTTAGATCCTTCCTACTTGTCTCCAGAAATCAATCGATGCTATCAATCCTTTCCATTCACCCCGTCAAACGTGATTACTTCCTCAGTTCAGAAAACAATAGAATCATTTCTACCTTCAATCGACAGGGCTATTACCTTGTGCGACACTTTTTTGGAACATTTGTCATGGATGTTTCACATCGTTTCTCGCCACAAACTGGTGAACGAGCTCATTCCCCTCATATACAAGCAAGTACCCGCCTCATATGGCCCACATGACCTCGCCTTGCTGCTTATCGTTCTTGGGATAGGCTCATTGGTCGATCTTAGTCTCCCACCATACAACCTCGAGGCGCAACACTATTATCGACTCGCCAGAGCGACATTAGCACTTCAGTCCGTTTTAGGAGCTCAATCTATGGTCACAATCAAGGTTCGTCGTATTTCTTACCCTGGTCTTGTGGTTCCTTCTGATATTAATTATGCAGGTCTTGCACTTAATGAGTATCTACAATGGCATGAGTGGGAAGGAGAGCAATCTCGAACAATCGTACATCCTTCTCCATCTAGCTGGGCAAGTAGCTGCACAGGTGTGTGTTTGGTTAAATGCTTACCGGCAGCAATTGACTCACCGATTCTGGTTAATTCACCTCTTTTTTTAAGATTGGTTTTCGTAAGTGCATCTTTTCTCCCAGGGAATGTCCTATCGAAGGGTGAAGCAGCTTCGCTGACCATGAATAAATTTCTCACTAGATATCGATCCATCGATGTGGGGATTCGAAGGCAGAGAGGCATATGACCGCCGTGTTTATTTCTGGAACCTGATGGCAGCTGTACTCTGGCAGGTATGTTAGCCGATAGCTTCTCTGCAAGCCTCCGCGCTTTCTAAATGCTGCTCGTCAATATATTGATCTTTTTCTGTTATCAGAGTTTAGTCACGGGAAGACCGCCAAGCCTGGTTCTATCCTACATCGATTGCCGCATCCCCAGCGTTGAGGACGAAAATCTCTATCAAGAGGGAGAAGTTCCGTTAGGATGTAAGTTACTTCATTATATCTCACATCCACATTTACGTCCATGAGAACTCCTTGCTCATTATCCTCGTTTTTATCTCTTTGACAGTCGGCATCTGGGGTTTCAAGGCGAGCGCCGAGTGCCTAATCCCTCTTGTGCGCATTGCCTTAGCCGTGAAGCCGCCTACCTATGAAACCGTCATGGATCTCGATCGCAAAATTCGGGAGCTGGCACTCCCCCGCGCCGACTCTACACAAAATAATACCGACCGGACGGCTATTTCAATGCGCATCTTTGTTAGGTCACATTACCAGCAGCTCAGTATGTTTTCACTGTAATCCTTATTGCATCGAGAAGACTGACAGCCTAAACTTGTTATGTGTTACCTTTTTTGTCGCCTTCTCTTCCCGAATGGTCTGTGATTCATTAAAAAACCTTGTGGATTGACAACTATAGTGCTGTTATTCTTGCATCGTGCATACTTCGCCCAGGCAATAACCGAATACAGCGAGCAGCCACTCCACAGTCCATACGGGCGTTCGGTGACCGCGGCATATTCCAGCGCGTGTGTCGTTCTGGAAGACACGAAGGCACAATTCTCGAAGAAGCCCCTCCTTTGTGCACGTATTTGGCGCATGTGGACTTTCGCTTTTTCTGCAGCTGTATGACCCTTCCTGTGATCTAGAAATTTCGTTGACGCTGACGGTTACCGTGATAATTGCTAGGTTATCGTCGGCACCATTGCCATCCGGGGAGTGCATTTGAACATGAAGCCGCCTCCTTTGGAAGAATTCGAGGAGATATGCAAGGTATTCGTGTCTGCGGCGGAAACCAGCAACCGGGCCGCGCGAGCGCTTGTGAGTTTTTTAGCCTCCTTTTTGGCAATGTCTGTGGGAAATATCCCGCTGACTATCTACTTTTGGACAGCCTGTGCTACAGGCCATGCTTGAGAGGGCGCGCAAAGCACATACTTACTACCACGAAAAAGGAAAGTTGTCCCCCGAATCCCAAATCCCAAACCTCGACGATATTCTGTACGAAAGAGGAAACAATGCCGTCGTTCAACATGAACCGATGGAAACAACACCGAACCCACCATCTCCGCCGCCTCCATCGCCCCAAAATTTGACTGTGCCGCCAGTAATCCCTTCATCTGGTCTTTTAACTGACCATAAGCTCCGCGCGCCTGCTCCGTCACCTGCGATACCGGGGCCCAGCGCTCCGACAGCGCTCCGCTCCTCCTTGCTGGTTCCCCCAGCGCCCCTGGCTTATCCTGGTCCAAGCACTGCGCAGCAGTCGAACCTCTCACTTCCTCCGTTGTCTCGATTGTTACGCGAGCAACAAAAGCAAAAGCAGCCGCAGATGGACATCTTGCCGCCATCAATATCAGAACTGCGGATACCTTCCAGCTCGCGCGCGTCATCGTATTCGCCAGCGGCGTATGAGACGTTCGCGGATCTGTCTGGGGGGTGGAGTGGGCTGTTCCATGAGGTTCCGTCGCATGCGTCGGTGTATGGGCTACACCAGCACCGGTTAGGCGGTGGTGTTTCTGGCCCTGGGTCCGCTGGGTCGTCGATGGGCTCTGGAGCGCCTGACCAACATGATCTGTTAGGTGGGGTTGCTTCGTCGAGTTATTCGATGCACCCTATCGCTCCGCTTCAGCATCAGCAGCAGCAGTTCGTCACATCGGTGGCAGGCGATATGCAAGGAGTGATGCTCGACGACCGTTGGGCGTCGTTCATGAATTACGGGGTTATGGGCGAGAATTTGGACATGGAGCATAATCTGTACCAGGAACCAACTCAATTGCAGCGCCAACAACACCCGGATAACACGCAACACCAGTATCAGCAGCATCCGCAGTCGTGATGCGTTGATGCGTCCATCCATCCATGACCTCATTGTGCAGAGAATATTGTTCTATGTATAACCAGGTGCTAGGATAACAAAATTGGGAGTCCCTTATTGAGTCCCTTCTTGCCCCAGCATCACGGTATCCATAGCCTCCCGTGGCGTGCGTGCCTTTCGCTTGAAACTATTGCTCTGACGAACTTTGGCTCGGTGCCGATGTATGGAGTGGTGAGTGTGGCTGGAAGGCGGTTCGACGAGATGCTGTAGTGTTATTCGACCGCTCCATGTACAGTGCCTGCAAGAAGGGGTAGAGCGCCTGGCGCTAACCGCGGGATCGCTGCAGCAATACAGACCAAACGTGTGGAGTTGGTATTACCGGTGCTTTAGAAGACTTGCCATAGCATTCAAGTACATTGTAGATGTATAGATAGACAGAGTTTGTATACACAACTACGTAGCTTTCTCGTCACATCATAGCCTTGGGGCCAGTTTTTGGGGTGCATGATTCAAGATGATTCATCGCCTCAACACTGAGCTATTTTTAGGACACGCTGGAAAACATTTGGCGCGCAGTAAAAAGATATGTGCTCTACCGAGCACGACAATGTTTTCGTGTTTCATAGTAGATCGAGGGTAAATGCATCGATATATTTGAGTAGAGAAAAATGTTTTGTACTGTCAAGAGCGCACAACAGATGGAGGTGTGGGTATTGGAGTGGATATTAATACGAGGGATGGGTATCATGAACTGTTCCGTTCTCCAGTTCATCGCAGATGGACCTAGGGAGAGGTGGTATGAAAAAGGAAAAAGAAATCCCGAGATCTGCAATGACACATCCATGAGTCTGAGCGAGCGTATACTGAGAGAGAGGAAAGGAACTCACGAATCACATATACGAATGAAGCTACACATGCCTAGATTCAAAGAAACGTGCGGAGAGTCCATAATCATAGTATTCTATCATCGCTCTTCCTTCAGGGTGATGTCTTTTGTGGAATTTCTTGAGGCGGAGGCGTCGATTTGGCGGTCAATTCTGGCGACATCTGCGCGGTGGGTTTGGGCTGAGCATTTGGATCTCGAGTGCGTTCCATGTCCTTCTTCACTTCGGCGTCGAAGGCGTCCTCGTCGAACGAGCTCCGACAGCATGAGTTGCAGCACCCTGCGTTGCGGTTCCCGCTACCACATCCTCCTGACCCGTATTTTTCTGTTGATGTCATCGGTCGGCACTATAGTCAGCGAGCGAGTTTAGAGGTGAATCGGAGGTGAAGACGCACGAGTACCGCAGAACGCAGTGAGGCCAGAGAAGATGATGAGGCCTGATAGATTTCCGATGCAGGTAAGTAGCGAGGCTCGTAACTTCCAAGATGGAATGCGGCGACTCACAGCATCCCCCACAAATAAAGCCCATCGCATCGCCGCCCGAGTCCATCGTGTAGAGTGTGGTGAAAGAAAAAGAAGAGGGAAAGATGAGAAGAAGAATGAATGTGAGGGAATGAATGAAGAGGGCGCCACTGGTTGCGGAGTCAAGGCTTTTTTAGACCGCGCACTTCCCAACCACAACGGCCGCGAGGCTCATCATCACCGCTTTCTTATGTAAATCTTCCTTGATGCTTGCTCGGCTCGTGTTGACTAGCGTACTCTTGGTTAAGCTCTCGGGCCATTTAACTGTTATTAAATAGGGAACGGGGCCCTTGGTACTGCCTACTATGTGGGCTTCCGAAACGCCAGGCGATATAGGTCAACTTTGACTCTTTGGTTTCAGTGGTATGAACCGGCATATTATCAGATTTACAGATACAGCTGCGTCTCTGTGTCTCTGGCATCTCAGGAGCATAACGGTCTCTGTAGTAGGCTCCAATACGCCGACGAACTGAAATGTGACCAGGGATTCCGCCAACACCACACGGCTCCAGCCAACCATACTCCATTCCCATGGTAATGACCTCCTGCCACGCAGGTCTGAAAGGGACAGACCTGTTGAACGAGAGGGCAATGCATGGCGGAAGAAAGAACGGCGGGCAAGTTGGGTGCTTTGCTGGCTCGCATGCGAGGTGAGACAATCAGGTATGGTATGGGACAACACACTTCGGAGGGCACGAGGATGTACATGGAGTGCAAGGAGCCGAGCTGGGGTGAGGTTTGGAAAGACAAGCTGCGGGATATCGAGTGTCTTTTATACCTCACACTCATTCCCCCGAATCTGGATGACATGGAAAAGAATCCGGTTGGGGATTTATATTCGGAAGACCCGCAGCTGGGGCATCTCGCTACAAAAGGCCGCAGTCGCAATCGCATGCGAGGGAGAGGTGAGTGAGCGCTTCTCGTATGTCATTCGTGAGTCATTCGTGATGCATGAGCTCGCGCAGCACCACTTTTGTGTGCTTGTGCCAATTTTCATAGGATGATGAGCTCCATGGTTGCTCGCTTACCTCTGGGTTATCCAGAATTTTGGTCCGGTGCGATCTGGCAACTTCTCGTTCAGATCTCATTTTGCTGGTAATATTTCCGTTGGAATCTATTGGAAATCACTGGCTTGACTCCCCAAACTCGGTTCTCCTGGGACTACTGTGCTGATTTTGGGGCGTATGTTTAGAGATGTTTAGAGGGAACAATGTGAATAGGGATCGGCAGCCTTCCAAATTTGCCTTGGAACGGGGCTGTAGCTTCGGACCGCATGTCTTATCTTGCGATGGCACCGCATATACCCGTTCTCGTGGCAAGCAGCTTTTGACAGCAGAATGCCATCTGTGCGAAGTGGGTTTGAGCGCTGGCTCTCGCTGGTTGCCTTGCTGGATTTAAGTTTCGATCTGTCTTCGTGGTATAATAATTAACGCAGATGCAGAAAAACCAATGTGATTTTCGTACGAGAGTTCGCGAAGTTCGAGCTTTTAAGGTCAGACAATATGTTTTCGCCGGCATTCGGATGAGTTCGAGGCGTAGGTCGAATCGAGCTCACAATGCTCCTTCGGGCTTCCTCATTCGAATGGGTTACTTACCTTTTCTCGTCGATTGAAGCAAATCAAACACGACGATGTGTATAGTGCTTATTGCACATGTATTGTATTAAGCACCAGCTGAGTATTCTATTTGACTGACTATTGTTTAAGAGGATACAGGCAATGCTTTCTGCAAACGCTCTACTGATCCACTGGGATCCCTCAGCATTTCCAAAGTAGCGTGTAACGTGTCCTGATCCGCTTCCGTGAAGAGGGAGAAATTGGGCGAAGGTGTAGGACGAATGTGAGAGAAATCTTGGACAGAGAGTGGCGCAGGACTTTCAGGCGGACTGAGGTGGAAAGACGTAGGATAATACCCAAACCGGATGGAAGAGCAGTCTTCAATAATTGGCGTTGACGATATAGACAAGAGCACGTCTATGTTCTTTGAGGAGTGCATCCGGAATTGATGGCATCCAAGGACAATGACACAGTTGACCATGTCGTGTAATAAAGCGCTCCCTTCCACATCGGGAAGGAGGAGGACGCAGTTCTTGAGATTGCGCGCGTGTAGAGCGGAGATCTTGATGTGGTCATCGACTGTCGGTTGGTCTAGTGGGACAAGGAGGTTGACGATGCAGCCCTCGAGATCGCAGATGGACAAGTCTGTTTGTGGGGGATGGTCTGGGAGATCGGAGCGGGTTAGGTATTTGTTTAGGTGGGATGAAAGGACGAGGTTTGAGGGGTTTGGTGTTGAGGAGGATGATTCTGGCGCTGGAGTCGCTGGAGATTCTGGCACTGGCTTTGAGGCGATGGGAGTCGCGCCTGCTTTCCGCTTGAATGCAAACTTGGATTTGGGTGCACTCGATGCTCGAAGGGTCTCAATTGACTTCTCAAATCCTTTCAATTGCTAATATATTCATTCATTCTTCATTCTTTTTCGTGTGGATAGAAAGTAGGACTCACGATCTCGTACTGTTTCTGGTCATATGTCGGGATCGAGCCAGTGGCATCTGCAAGTATCTTGGTTGCCTTTGCAAGCAAGACAGATAATTCTTGGAGGAGGACCGGAGTTGGAGTAGATTTTGCGGCTTCTAGTTTCCCTTCAAGTTCTAAGGCAATTTGATTAACGGATCGCCGAGGATTTTCATGAAATTATTGCGAGCAGACCAGAGCCTAGCGCTTGGAATTGGGGCGTGAATGTTTGTAGGAATGTCCATGTTGGGTTCTTCGTATCCATGGAAAGAACAAGGAAAGGGTATAGAGGTGAAATTGCGGCGGATATCACTTGTTGTGAACAAGAGGCTACGGTCCCGAGACGAAGTCAGCACAATGCAATGCAGGTGTTTGATTCCGGGGCAGGATCCAAACAAAGCGTACTTAAGGCTCACCTCATTGCCCTTTCACTGCCCTTTCTTTATTCACACTCTCGCCCCCCCGCAATCATCAGCCATGGCAGACGAAATGGATATCGACGTTGAGCAACCGAAGACCAAAGGAAAGAAGGAGGGTAAGGAGTCTGGAAAGCCGCGCTTTGAAGTGAAGAAGGTACGTGCTTTCGTCAGGCTGCTTGCTCGTTCCAGCGAGCGATACTGCGGCGGATTCTTTCTTCGATCGCGTGCGGGCATTTATTGATCAATATTCTTGATTCTGTGCATAGTGGAACGCCGTGTCGCTCTGGGCATGGGGTGAGTATGTTTTTGCCACTCAATGGAACGGGCGCTAACCCTGCTGTGATCCTTAGACATCGTCGTCGATAACTGTGCCATCTGCAGGAACCATATCATGGATCTGTGTATGTCTTTTTGTTGTTTTCTTGTTGTTGGATCTTGGGGGGCTGAAGGGGAGTGCGCTGGATGTAGGCATCGATTGCCAGGCCAATCAGGTGTCGGCCACGAGTGAGGAGTGCAATGCTGCTTGGGGAATTTGCAACGTATGTTTGCTTTGTTTCGTCTGTGCTATGATTCGTTTGATGCTCATGTATATTTGATCTTGATAGCATGCATTCCACTTCCACTGCATCTCGCGTTGGTTGAAGACGAGGAACGTCTGTCCTCTTGACAATCGGGAGTGGGAGTTGCAGAAGTACGTCGTTCGTGTCTATCTCACCGTCTGGTTCTGATTCGATTCTCTGCAGATACGGTCGTTGATCCTTTTCCATTCTGTAATTTGTCTATATCGCTGTCCAGCCCTTTTTGTACGATATCAATCCAACGCAACTTAGATCTTGCACCTACTTTCATCGAGTTTGATCCCCCCTACACACAAAACTTGGGTTGGTTGGAAACCAAAGGCCTTCGGTTTAGGTTCGTGATCAGAGAAACATCAGCAATGTGTTCATTCAATATGCATATGCACGCGCGGTAAGCAGCATCATCCCTCCGTTTCTGTCGCTCATTTGCACTGTTTCTATGATGTCGATCATACCCGCGCTCACCGTTCACAGCACTGGATTTCTTCCAATTTGAATACAGTACATCAACAATGTTTCCGGTCGGTAATATGGCGTATATTGCATTCGAGAATAGCTACTTACACATAGAAATGAAGTACAGTTACAATCCTTTGTAAAGGATAAACCCAAGAAAAACGAAAGAAAATGAAACCATGAAGAAAAACATCAGATCTAAGACGCATGCTTTAGTGTCGAACTTTTTGGCGAAGCAAAATCGCTTCGTACCTTCTTGTGTCTTGCCCTGCGGTGCCACCCAAGCGCGATCTTTTCCAGTGTCGTTCTGGAGTCTCTGGAACATACATCGGAGTTCGATGAGCTGCGCTTCGTTGTCCGTCAGACGGAATTGGGGCTCCGCTATCCTGATTTCCGGCAGTGCAGGGTAAATCCGCACTGGCGAAATAGAGCGCCGTAGATGCTCGCATCTCGGTGTCCTCGAACGTCGTGGAGAGCGAGAGCGAGAACGAGGACGCTCCCGCGCTATGACGGGAGAAGGCGAACGATACCGTTCGGGCTGGATTACTATGGTCTGCGGTGGTTGGTCGACCTGTTGAGGATATGTGTAAGGCGCCGGTTGTTGGTTGACGATAGGTGTAGGTGAGGACGAGCGACGATAATGATGGCGATGACGACTTGGACTTGGACTGGGTGACCGCGGTGGTACCTGGACTATGACTGGTGCAACCTGGGGTTGAGCGCCTATGGGTTGTGATGGCAGGATAGTGGTGATGGGTTCTGGCCAGTCGCGGCGAGGTGAAGGCGAGCGACCTCGACACGGACTCGTCTGGTCAATGGTTATTTTCTGAGCACTATGACTGTTGCAGCAGTGGTTACAATGGCTCCAATCCTCTGGTCGATTGGGATTTTCAGACCCCACCTGGATGATGGGAGGATGTCCTTCTGTGCCATAGTTGATAGGATCCGGCGCGCCGACGATAATAGGTAGCTGGGTCTGCCCTGATGGGGGTAGCGGCTGGACGGCCTGGACAATGATGTTTATCGGCTGTTGGGTGGGTTGAACGACTGTGGGGGTAAGCTGGGTATCTTTCTTTGACGTTGCGAGTTCGGAGATTGTGGACCAGGAAGGATTAGGTGAAGATTCGATGCAAACGACGGTTGGTGGGCGAGAACTGCGGCGAGACGATGCTGGCGATACGATTGAGCGTACACGGACTGGGGCCTCAGCGGGCAACATTTGTACCGAGGGTGTTGCGGATGGTGGGCTGGGTTCTTGACGACGCAGTTCATCATCTATGCCTAGGAGGAGAATGTGTTGTCGTTAGCACATGTCAGGTTATTAGAAAAGTACAGTGAATACCTTTCAATTGCAAGTCGCGAAGCATATTGTCTAACCGCGAAATCATCACTTGGCGGATTTCCATGTCTCGGTCGCGTGCGTCTCTTCCCAACCATTCGTTGAGACCTGCCATGTAGGCATTCAACTTGTTTGATTGGTCTGCGGTTGCGCGTTGGACTTGGCTGTTTTCCTAGGGTTGTTTACGTTAAATATGGGTATACATAGACGATGTTAGACGACGGAGCTTACTTGGAGAATTTCCAAGAAGGAGTCGAATTGTGTAGATGGTAGAGGGTTGGGAGCGAAAATCTGAGCAGAGTATGAATGTGTGATTTTTTTTTTGTAGTGTCGAGAGGACGTACTACTGGGCTTTCAGGGATGGAAGGAATTATGTCGGGGCTGTGGATTGGGTCAATAACAGGTACTGGGCTGGTAGGCTTGGAATTTATATTCATCTGGAAGGTTGATTTGTACAGAGAATTAGTGAGTTACGAATTATTCGGTATGCATTTGACTGCTGTTAATTGTGCTCACTGAAAGTTCGTGAGGCGGAGGTAGTGCAAAATTTCCTGATTCGGTCCTTGGAGGCATCCAGTGACGAGGGACAAGTTATTATTAGTGCGAGGACAGGCACCTGAGGGTTTAACTTACAGGAGGTGTGCGGAGGAGTCTTTCAGAAACAGATGGGCTTATGATGGGGCTTTGGACGGGTTCGATGACAGGACTTGGCTTAGTAGGTGTTGGAACCGCCTGCTGGTGGTACAAAGGTTCGTTTGTAAAATGGTTGAGTGGATTTTTTCGTGATATCGATTTCACTTACGACTAGCTCTGGCTCATCAGAAGGCGTTAGAGATTCCAGATACCTCCGGAATTGACGAGAAATATGACGTTTCTCGTGTGTGTAGGGTAAATGTAGAGGCTTGGGGCCATCGCGAATGTGGAACCTGAAGGGCTCATCGCCAGGCAATTCTGGTAATTCTGGTGGCATCGCAGTGACCAAAGTTGGGATGTGGGTTGGCTGAGTTTTGGAAGAAGATGAGTTCGATCGACAATGCAGAGATAAACGTCCGATGACTTACGGGGGGTGTGCGGAGGAGTGTGTTTAAGAGTTCAGGAGAGATCGGCGATGCGTGTCCTGATGGTGGATCGGTGATGGTCGTAATAGAAGGGGTGGATGTAGAGCTTGATGATCGAGGCATGTGAGTATTGTTAATTGGATATGGATTTCGTAGTCGTTGTCGAATGGCTCTTAAATATGTGGATGAGAGTTAAGCCTGGAAGTGGGCTGGTCCTCATTTTCATGCTCCGGACAGCTTTGGGGTTGGCTTGGGTTTTGTTGAAAGCTGTATTCTTCAGACTTACCCCTGCGCCACTGGTGACGCGTTGACGGGCATTTAAACACTATTCGGATGCGACCTTTTAAATTTGATCGTAACGTCGCAAGCGCGAATAGGAAGCGCTCGGGCGCAGAAATAACTCGCAGACTTTGGATGTCTATTCTAGTGTACCATCGACACATTATGAGGCAGGGTAATTTGATTCCAGCTGCGCTATTGCGGGGATTTTTAAGTTTAGTGGTGAATGAATGACTCAAAGCCAGGCCGTCCCAGCCTCCACCACATTCTTGGCTGTATCTAAATTTAGACGTTTGGGCGCTTAATCTCCTCCATTGGTATGGAGGCCTGCACTGCAACTTGGCGTGATCATTGGAGTCATGGACGGAGTCTTTAGAAGGACTCGGGGCTGTGGACCATCTCGACGAAGACTCAATGGATGTCTCTTAGTCTCGAGCCTCGGTGCCTTGTCCATAGCAGAGCATATTGAAGTGTCAGAAGGCAGAGTAAGATCCGGGTCAGAAAAAGTTAATATAGCCACTTGTACTCATAGTCCAGGCAAAATGTGTCGCATTTATGCTCTTCCGGCATAATGACTTCCGGTAGTTCATAAATTTCTTCGAGGTTTTTTCAGCTCAGAGCACCATTGAGTGTACAATAGAAAAAATCCTATCAGAAACCCCCTGTTTGAAATAAACCGACTTGTCCCATACATGTACGACTGAGTAGGAATAGTATAGGCCCTTGTGAATGGACTTGCAAAGTTGCTCGGGAGTCTGGGCCAGGTACCATGGTCACGTGTAATGTTGCTCTGAACGCGTGGCGCGAAAGAGCCTGCCCTAAATGATGGGTGGAGTGGTGACTTTGTGTACTGTTGAACTTGGGTTGAACAAGACTTGAGTGTGCTATGCTGCCCGTTCCTCTCTGATTGATGAGCAGCAATCCCTCAGACATCTGGTCTCCTCGAGAGGGGACCACGACATTCACAGATACCTTTTCTCCTGCCTCAAGAAATTCCTATACAGGTGAGCACTGTTGTGACACTTTGACTGGCTGCTAAACGGCTTTAGATACCCAACGTTTTTCGTCAGATGGAGAGGAGTCAGCCGTCAACACGCGCCGGCTCGTCGTTTCGCCCTCGCCGTCCGACGACGACATGTACACCGACGACAACTCCCTCGACGAAGTAGACGCCACTCTCACCAATGTTGACGCCGACGACGATGACCGGGATTGGTCGCGTAGTTCACCAGGCCCAACCTTCTCGTCTGCCACGGGTACCTTTACATATTCGGGCGCCTACACTGGATCTCCTTCCTTTGTATCCCTCCCGACATTCTCCCCACGTTCTCCGCCAACTCATCCCACCGATCCCATAAAGCGCTTGACCAGAATCACGGAAAGGACTGAAGAGTCGCGGCCCTCTTCAGCAGCATTCTCGACAGCCAATGTTACACGCGTCGGTCTTTCAACGCCAGATGCCTTTCGCCGGTCTGCGCTGCTGAGTGGGGGCCATGGACGGACGCCCACTGACCCCAGCTCTGATCGAACTTTGCCTCCGCCGGGCCGGCTGAGCGAATTGCGAGCAGTCTTCGAGTCTCCAGGACATTCACGTTCAGCATCTACTCCAGGGTACAGGCCTTCGAGTCCTATGTTTGGTGCGGGACTCTCAACCACGACGGGATACGGGCCAGGCTCGCGTCCTTCTTCACCATCCAAATCGGGAACAGGGTCCGTGGGGTCCTACACCGGATCTGAACTGCGATCAAGCCTGCTTTCTCCACCTCCTCTGACGAGGACAACGACGAGTGGAGGGCGCCCAACAACTCCCAGTGGTCCGCGAACAGCGCCATATTCCGCAACATCCCATACCACGCCATCCTACACGACACCATCTTACACCACTACACCATATACCCAGGCAGAATCCTATACCACACCTGGGACAGATGCTAGGACATATACTGATTCTAGGACATATACCGGAGACACTAGGACATATACCGACTCGAGGACATATGACTCAGAGACACTTACCCGCACGTCGGTCACACCGACCAGTGGCCTGCGCCGCCCACAGACATCGCCCAGGTCTCCTCTGGCGTCCGTGAGGAACATCGTTGCGTTGTGGAAAGAGCGCACGCCGGCCGCCCCACGACAAGGCGACAAGTCGCCGGCTGGGTCGGTGTCCTCGGTGTCGCCGCCATACGGGCGAGATGAGAACGATGGTCTTTCCGGCATTCGACGCCGTGTTGAAGGCGCGCGCGCGAGGTTGCGCGAGTCGAGGGCGGTCAGCGGACCTCAAGTTCCGCCGGTGACGCCGACGCGTCCTATCTCGCGAGATGTGCCCGATAATGCAAGTATTAGGAGTGGAAGGAGTGGAGTCTTCCCGCCGGGTCTTGATATGAATGAAATTAGTAACTATGCACAAAGCTCAGAACCAGTGAGTTTTTGTTGTCATTCACGTTCAGGATTTGAGCTAATTCTTTTGGTACAGCCCATACATATTGGCTTGCTGTGGTACCTCAACGTCCATGCGTCGCCTCCATACCGCTGGCAACGATGCCAAGCGCTTCTTTATCCTCACATGCTGCTTCTTTCTTGGCTTTCGCCTGGAGGTGGGCGTGGTATCGTCGCTTTGGATTTGCTCAACTGCACAAGCATCCAGTCGGTGCCCTCTCCGACTCATCCCAGCGCACGCGACGATGTGGGTACGATTGCTGCTCGCCAGCAGAGTGGCGAGGCGAATGGTCAGCCGTTGATGGATATGCTTGTGCCGTTCCATATGTTGTATGCGGATGGTGTGGAAAGGTTGGCTGCGGAGAGTTTGCTTGAGAGGCAGAAGTGGGTTAATAGGCTTTGGTATGTGTTCTGGCTTTTTTTTCTCTGTTGAAAAGTTCATGTTATCTGACGATGTGCCTACAGGGATACCGTTAATAGGCCTGTTGCCGTGCCAGATTCCGTCTCTGTGACACGGTCTCCGACGGGCTCAATCCGCACAATCATGTCCGTTAGCAGCAGTCGCAGCAGCGTATCAACGGGATCGCGCTCTACCGTTTTTGTACCACCACTCAGCTCTCTGCCTGATATTTCCGATTTTGTTTCGACCACCTCGGGCGCTGGCAGCCCTCTCTCGCGCCAGTCGTCTTTCTTCTCTGTCTCTTCGCATCATTCACGCACAGTCGATGATATCGTCATCCAAAATCAGGAATATGTCTACCCTGGGGATTCGAGGGTCATCACTCCTACCAGGGGCAATTCGTTGTTGAGAAGGACAGGCTCGATGACGGATCTCGACGAAGAGTTCAAGAGCGCAGTCAAGAGGGCGAGAGGCGGAGCAGGAGGCATGTTCGGGGCGTCGCCGGTCACAATTTCGAGTGGGTCATCCTTGGGCAAGACTATCCTCGTTACGTCGCCGCCGACTACTGGACGAGGCAGCGATCGTGCGCGCTCGGATGTGTCGGATGAACACTTCTTCAGCGCTGGCTCAGACCGCTCGAATGTGTCGTCAACTTATTTCTCGCAGACCTCTTTGACCTCGACGGGCATGCCGAGGACGATGGCTGGAACGGGCTTCACGAGCGTCACTGGGAGCCAAACGCCTGCGACGTCGATCACTCAGTTCGCGCCGTCTTCCACCGTCATGACTTCGCCGTATCGTCTCAGCGATTCCGGCTATACCAGGAGCGGGACTGGGAGCATCAGCGGCGGGTCGGAGGTCTCTTTCGCGGATTCGCCGTCGACGCTGTCGCGTGCGCAGGAGATTCGGCGTAGAGGTGCGGCTAGTCTCAGGTCGTATACTTCCGGATATCAGACCGACGCGTCGCAGTCGCAGTCTGGGTCGATTTCTGGGTCGGATAGGGGTTCTGGAGAGCCGGTTGATGAGGCGGACGCGGAAGGGTCGTACACGCCGACGGGTAGCTATACGTATACGCCTGGAAGTGGCCATACGTCCTTGAGTGCAGGCGAGAGTGGGCGGTATAGTGGCTCGGATAGTTATTTGGACAGCCGCAGCAGGACGCCGACGGGAAGTTATACGGGAAGCGAGAGGTCGAGGAGCGAGGATAGTAGGAGCAGGAGTGGAAGTGGAAGTATTACGGGCAGTGGGGATTTCAGTGGCAGCTACACTCCGAGTGGTAGCTATACCCCGAGTGGCAGTTATACGCCTGGCAGTGGGAGCTACACGCTGCAGGCGGAGAGCAATGTCATGGAAAGCACGACGACGTCCAGCAGCGGTATTCGAGACCATACGCCTATCTCTTCCAGCGAGACCGGCTACGATATCTGCCCATCGTCTGATCTTACCGACTTTACGAGGCTTACGCTCACGACGTCCGAGTCGGTGACCGCCACTCCCTTTTCGCAGATCTCGGACACCATCTCGGCAGTCGCGTCGGAGAAGTTTGTTACTGCGTCGCAAGGGAGCACGGAATATGCTACCGCAGAGGTCATCATCTCCGACAGGGCGTCTATCACTTCCTTCGAGTCGTTCCCGTCCATTCCTGGTTCAGAGCAATATATCACGGCGGAGTCGGTGTCTACGGAGTATAGGACTGCGTCGGAGCCTGGCATGGAGACCGAGTACAAGACTGCGTCGGAGCCGTCGGAGGCCTCTGAGCCCTCGGCATATGCCACAGCGCATGTGTTCGAGGAGGAGATGGGATATATTCCGTCTGAAGTCAGCACGCCGACGATCTCGTCGCTGAGGCTTTGGGACGAGCCAGCAGCGGAGAGGGAGGAAGAGAGAAGCGTCGTTGTCGTTCCTTCTGTGGTTCCGTCGATCAGGTCACCCTCTGTGCTGTCTGAGCTGTTGCCGGAGGAAATCCCTCTGCCGCCCTCTGCGCCGCCTTCAGTAGCGCCGCCACCTCAAGCTCTTCCAATCGTGCCAATCGTTCCAGTTGTCGCAGTCGTGCCGATAGATCCAGCACAGTGGCCTCTGCCCCCGTCGCCGCTGTCGTTCCCGTCAGAGTCGCTGTTGCCCTCGGCGACTGAATCGAGAGTGGAGACGCCTTATCCATCGCTTCCGCCGTCTGGACGAGAGTCGCTTCTGCCGTCGCTTCCGCCCTCCGAGCCGGCGTCGGCTGGGCCCTCTGTGTCGGTCTCGCCACACGAGTCTCTTTTACCGTCGCTGCCGCCTTCCGACCATGAGTCTTCGCCACCGTCGCAGCCTCCTTCGGTGTCATCGCCTGAATCTCCGCCTCTTCCCCCTTTGCCTCCGCAGACGCTCACTTTATCGCCCGCGCCTTCGGCATTGGAGAGGTCGGTTGACGAACAGGATGTCCAGACTCCTACTTCGTTGCATTTGCCGGCTCCGACTACGGAAAGCGAGGAGGAAGAAACAGTTAGTCTGCTGTCGACGCTGCCGCTCTCGAGTCTGGGATCAACGTCGGTGATTACGCCTACCTCTATTGCAATGTTATCGCCATCGACTGCTTCTACTTTACCGCCTTCAACGCAGGTTCAGCCAACAACTGTTCAGTCGAGCTCCATCACCGAGTCTTCGCTTTCGACATCAGAGGATTTGTCTTCCATCAGCCAGGAATCTTCATCACTTGCCCCACCAAGCCCGGTTCCTATCGTTTCAGCAGCTTTGACAGACAATTCTTATGAATCGTCTATTTTGCACCCTTCTCCGTCTGCACAGTCAATGGAGCTGCGCGACGAGGGTGAAGAGCAACCATCCTTTGAGACCTCCATCTTCAGGCCGACTGGCTCGCCTTCATCGGCTGGGCGCATGAGCACGATTCCGGCATCGATATACGCACCGACGACGGCCCCGCCGCACTCGCCACTTCAGCCTCTCACGCCAGTGCCAGCGCTGCCCCTCTCGATGACATCTGCTTCGGATCTGGAGACGCCGACGAGCTTGTCGTTCACGTCAGAGTCGTCGAGTTCTCTGGGCAGGACCCTGTCGACTTACTCTACGATGTCATACATGTCCCAGTCATCTTTAAGGTCGTCCGTGTTTGACTCTAGGTCGATTATTGATTATACGGAATTTGATGAGTCTGAGCATGAGCTGGAGCCGGCTCCGCCCTCTGAACATGCGCCAGAGTCGGTGGCGTTGCCCTCTCCGTCAACAGAGCCGTCTCTACTTCCTTCTCTTCCGTCTTCTTCTGTGAGTTTTTTTCATCGTTGTCATTCTACTTTATTAGAGATGCTTACTATGTACGTATATAGCCGCCACCTATTTCAAGCCCCAGGGAAACTATTGGTCCGACGCCGGAAGCGTCTCTCGCAGTCAGCATTACTACACCCCATGGAAGTGGAGATACGGAGCAGTCAAGCTTACGCACGATACCATCGATCAGTACCGTCACTGAGAGGGACTTGTCGCGAGACATCAATAGGTTGGCCGACGAGCTTCAAACATACGACCAAGCTCGAGGATTGGAGCATCAAGAACTCGCCGACAATGTGAGAGCCTTGCGCGATGAGCTGCGAGGTTTGGCCGATTTCCTGCATCACCCTCAAGCCGCTCCACCTCCTGTCATCATCACGCAAGGACCACAAGGACCGCCCCCGGAGCCTGTTCAAGGCGCTCCAGTTGTAGAAGAGGGTGTTGGAAGCAGCAGCGTCATATCATCGTTGCATCCTCCGCCTGGACCTCAGGTCATTGATATTGTGCTCTCTGATCGTGCAGCTTCCGTCAGTCGTTCGACCAGCAATGCAAGCGGTGTCTCCTTTTTGTCTTCTCATCATTCGGATGATTATATCTATGATGAAATGGAGGAGGAATCCTATCCATCCCCGCATCTATGGGAACCTCCCACTATATCTGAATCTTCGTCCTCGTCGAGTCCAGATGAGGATGATAGCTCTTTGATGGAGTCGTCTTCTTCCATATCGGAATCTACAGCCTCTTCCAGAACGGCGCGTCCACCACAGCCCGATATCCTCGAAGACTCCTTGCGCGCTATTCAGGATCAACTGCGTGCACTTGCTCAGGGTCAAAATTCTGCTCAAGATGCAATCAATGCTCTCCGAGACCGCGAAATTCCGCAACCACCTCAACCTGAAGACCACACTGCAGAGCTGGCGGACCGGTTGCGTCACATTGAAGAGCTCATTCAAAACCTCATTGAGCAGGGCCATCCCAGAGGAGTCGTACCGCCGTTCGTGGGCCCACCACCAGCTACTACTACTCGCACTGAATCCATTTCTGAGTCCGAAGATTCTTTGGAACGTTTAGCACGAATTTTGGAAGATATGGTGGCGCCTCCTGATATCCCGCATGCGCCGACACCAAGGACCCTCCAGACTGGACCTACAATGGTCGAACAACTCGAAGATATCCTGTCTTCTGGAAATCTTCCACCAACGACACCTTTGGTGCCCCCTCGAGTTGTACCATTTGTCTATCAACCTACCGGGCAAGGTCGCATTAGGAGTCCCAGTCCTATCACAATGGCCACTTTACCTCCGCGGCCTCCCACGGTACCCTTTATACCACAATTTGCCCCACATATTAGGCGGCGTGGACTATCAAGGAGAGATGGACCGCCGCATTGGGACGAACAAACGGAAGTGACAGAACCTCCTCCGGTATCACAACTACCACAGCGGCCACGAACTGACCAGCAGCAGGAGCAGCAGTATCCACCGGGGCAAAGCGTCGGACAGACTGAGATTCGTGATGAGGCTCGTCGACGACCTTTTCACCCGGGCCCAACGCCCGGGCCTATTTTGGTAAGTCTATTTCCCGATAAATTGCTATGCCAGTCTAATTGCCCAAAATTATAGCCCGGGAACTTATACGATTCTGGACGAGCTCCAACAGCGCCTCCTTATCTCGGAGAAGATGTAGGCCGACAGCAGGGTCCAAGTTGGTATCGTCCGAGTCGTCGTGATTCATCAAGGCGACAGCAACGTGTAAGCTTTTCCTTGTGTTTTTATGCTCATTTTTGAACGACTTCTATTAGGCTGAAGGGCCTGCAGAAGGTGCTCCCGGTTCTGGTGCCCCTGGTGGCCCCGGTCCTGGCCCGCCGGGTGGTCCAACCTATATACCTATGCCTGCTGGTCCTGTGAGTTTTCATAACATTCATGCAAGGGATGAAATCTAACATTTGATTTAGACTATGGTACACCTTCCGCCTATCTTTGACTCTTTAATGGAAGTTCTCAGGGTCCGTGTTTCCGTCGTCGAGATTTCTTGTTTCTATTCGACTAAATTTTAATACAGGAGAATCGATTGGCTCAACTCGCGACTGTCGAACAACAACGAGAGTTAATGCGGTATATGAGAGGTCTCAACGAATGGTTGGAGAGAGACGTACATGACCGTCAATCTGAATTACGCGGCGTGGTTGCCCGAGTAGATCAATTAAGCAACGATCTTCGTGGCATGCAATTTAGAGGTATTTCGCTCGACGAGCATGACTTTTCCACATACTCATTCGTTTATAGGTCGCCGAAGGGCTCCATCGTCGGACGAAACTGAGTCAGATATTGTATTCAATATCCCTGGTCAGGGACCTCAAATGCCTCAGCCATATGGAATACCGCCTTCCTTCCAACCTTATCCTCACCAGCCTGTGATTCCTCCCGTAATTCCAACGCACCATACACCACCTCCGGCGCATCCTGTTGTTATACCTGGCATGCCCATGCCCATGCCTCAGCCTACTATAATTATTCCTGGCCAAGGACCATTAATTCCCACTGATGGCTACCGTCCGATTCCGGGTCCAATGCCCTCGATGCCGTCACATCGAGTGCATACTCCACGACAGGAAATATTCATACCACCGGATATTGATATGTCGTCGGAAGCGTCTACAGGAACGCCGCGCACAACCAGTCGACCATTGCATGTCCAGCCAAGACATTATCCCAACATGGGACCAGATGTGCATCAACATCCACCCAGCCCATCCAGCTCCAGAAGTAGCAGTATAGGTAGTCGAAGTCCCAGCAGGCGTAGTCGGCTTCGTAGCAGCCGCAGCAGGCCTAGCAGTAGGAGCAGGCGAAGTCCCAGCAGAGAGAGGCATCGCAGAAGCAGTCGAGAGAGCAGCAGACGGCGGCATGATGTACCACTAATCATCACCAATCCCTCTGCTGGGCCGGTGCCAGTTGTTGTGCCGGATCCATATCATCAACCTGGTACTCCTTTCCAAGGATCCGTATACACACAACATCCAATCCGCATTGATTCGCCCTCATCACGCAGAAGTCGTGCAAGCTCACGGCGGCCCACGCCCCAACCTCAAGCACCGACGACCGTTATTGTTCAGCAACCCGGTCAGCCTATGATGCAACCTCAGCAGCCTATTGTCATACCTCCCAGTCCAGGAGGTATGATGCATGAAGGTATGATGCATCCTGGAACGATGCCTCCGTCGATGATTGGTACCCCAATGATGCAGGGTGTTCCAATGACTGGCGTTCCAATGACTGGCGTTCCAATGGGTGGTATGCCAATGACTGGTATGCCAATGACTGGTATGCCAATGACTGGTATGCCAATGACTGGTGTGCCGATGACAGGCAGTTATTATCAACCTCCGATGGTTGTTCAACAACGGTCAAGGTCTTCCAGCAGATCACGAAGCCGCAGTGGTAGTCGACATCGACGTACTCCTCCAGCGCAGCCAGCAGCTACGGCTCCTGTGATCATTGCAGATACACGACGCGGTCGATCCCGCTCCCACTCGTCTCGCCGTCATGAGCAGCCAATGCAGCCAATGCAGCAACCGCAAATGCCTCCTGGTGTCACTATTCTCCCCTCACAACCGCCCTTCCAGCCTGGAGGAGTTATGATGATGCCGTCAAGGTCATCCAGTCGTCGAAGCCATAGGAGGAGTCGCAGCAGAAGTCATAGTCGACATCATACCCCGCCTGTGATTATTCAGCCCCCACCGGCAGCTCCCACTTACACTCAAGCCCCTACGCAACCACCAGTCGTGCTGCAACCTCCTATGACAGGTATAATGCCGGGGATGGGGTTTGGGCAGCAGCCAATGCTTATCCAACGATCTGGTTCACATTCACGTTCACGTTCACGTTCTCCACGGAGGACGCAGCCAATCGAGATCATTCAAACAGAGCATCCTTCCCGTCGCTCTCGGTCTCGTTCGCGACACTCTCATCGGTCAAGGACTCCTACGCGTACTCAATTTATACCCACAGCCCAACTTCCAACTGTGCTTCCGGGTCCACCAGTGATGGGACCTGTGTATTCCCGTCATCCTACATATCGCTCTCATTCTCGTTCGCCTCGACGCCATGACTATTCTCCAAGACGCTATTCCCCAAGACGCCATTCTCCTAGGGACTATTCCCCAAGACGCTCTCGAAGTCGCGACCGTTCTCCCAGACATGGCCACACTCGCTCTAGGTCACCAGGGTATTATCATTCTCCAACAAGACGTGCTCGTTCGCCGATTCACTCTAGGTCACCGAGACGCTCGCCAAGGCATTCGCCAGCCCATGTCGAAGTCATAACTGATCCTCGCTCTCGTCCGTTTTATCCTCCGCGATACGACAGGTCCCGACGCCCTTATTCTCCTAGTAGCGAGCGACGTTATTCTCCAAGAAGACACTCTCGTCGTCCTCGTCGTTCATCCTCTTACACTGATCGTGATCGCTCCAGAAGTCGCCATCCACGCAGAGACTACTCTCCCCGTAGTCGTTCCTACTCACCCAGATCTCGTTCTTACTCCCCCACACGACCACCTCGCCGACATCCAGCATCAACAAGAAGTCGTTCGCCCATATCCAGTGCTGGTAGATATTCTCCTAGAGAACGTATTCCTCGCAGAACAGGCCGAGCTACCCCTCGTGAAACTTCTCCTAGCAGACCCGAAGATGAGTTTTCTGAGCGCGACCGTCCTCCGGCCCAACATCGTCGACCCCACAGTGCAGCATCTACCCAAAGAACTGCAACTCAAGGAAGGTCTCGTTCTCCTACTCCTGTACGCTTACCGGCACGCCATCCAACTGCAGCTGCAGAACCCGGTTCACCTTCGCCAATTACAATCGTGGTTCCTCCAGGCCATGCGCTGCCACCCAGGCCCCCGACAACTATGGGATTCGATGACACAGGCCTCCCGAGGCTCAGTCGTCCAGGCACCATGCGTAGGCCATCTGGAGGTGGGTAACAATTTTCTAACTCTTCCTACCTTTTTCAATATTGACAATATTTCATAGATGACTATAGTGCGACTCACTCTGTTTATGAAGAACGTACCCATCTTCATCATCGTCATGAAGCTGAAGGTACTCATCGTGAATATGATGAGCATGAAGAGGTCCCCGAAATGAGGCCCCCTTCTCGTCCTGGAGTGCCTTCTGAACATGTCCCATCGCGTGTACAGACCCAAGCAGATGAAGGCGCACCTGTTCGTCCTAGCAGTGTTCGTCCGGGAAGCGTTCGTCCTAGCAGTGTTCGCCCACCGGAGCATGTTAGCGAACAGCCCGTTCGACCACCTGGTCCTCGTTTCGAAACCCCTGAGCCTCCTGCTGTCCATAGGCTTCCTTCAGAACGCCCACCAGCCGTTCAACCACCTGCTCGAGAAGCCACCGCGACGCCTTTCAACTTCCAGGTCGCTGAAGAAAGTCGCGGGCAACTTGAGGAGCTCAATGCGGCTGCAAATCGACTTCACCTCGCAGCGGCTGCAGCCCAGGAAGCGGAGGACCAACGTGAACTTGAATTCCGTAACCACGAAGAACATCGCGACGAGATCTTCCTTCAGAATGAAGAGAGGAGGACACAAGAGGCCCGTGATCGCGCAGCTGGAATCTGGGATGAGCTTGAAACGCGATTGTCTGCACTGCCGCCCCCACCACCACCCGTCACGGAAGTTCTGGCACCGGTTGAACACGTCGAAGCCGAGGTTGGTGACAAGGAGTCGATACACACTATCAAAACAGCCGCCGCTCAAGCAGCAAGCCAACACGCGAGCGATGTATTGGATACCGTGCGAGAAGAGAGAGAGGAAGCTGCTCGGGAGCGACAGGAGATGGCGGAGGAGCGAGAGGCGATCTTAGCTGAACTCAAACGCGAGAGGGATCTGATTGTTCAGGAAAAGGATGATCGCATCAACGCTCTTGAGGCTGAGCTCGCGCGTCTGCGGGAAGAGTTCGACGCAGAGAGGCAGCAACGAATGTCTGAAGAAGCGGAGATTCGCGAGCGGCAACAACGAGAGATAGCAGAGCGCGATGATAATGTGAGAGCACAGCTGGAAGATCTGACAAACCTCGTGCAAAATCAACGCGATATGCTCGAAACGAAGAAGGCGCTGGCCGACTCTCGGTATGAAGAAACTCAGCAACGGCGTGTGGACAAGGACATGGAGCATATTGAGCTTCGCGATATGATACAAGGACTCTATACAGAGATGGAGAAAGATCGGAGAGATGCTGAAGAGGATAGGGCTCAATCGAGAGAAGGTACGTGGAGCATTTTTCTTTGCGTGGGTCAATATACTGATATCGCTCTGCTGCAGCACTGGAAAAAGTCATTCAGGATCTGCAGGCGCAAAATCAAGCGCAGCGAGATCTCTTGGCAGAACTTTCCGAAAGTATGTTGTCTTCCTGCTGCGTCTCGTAATTGTATGATTTATCTATTTTGGGCTAGGTTGGAGAGCCGATTGCGAGAGGCATCACAGCGAAACCATCGATGCCGTCAGAGACACCGCCCATCAGCAAGTGCCCTTCAACGTCCAAGGAGTAAGTGCATGCAATCTTTTTGAGAATATCCGCTCATGGCCTCTCTAGTACCTTGACGAATTTAGTCGAGCTTTGGCGACTGAAGTGCGTATGCTTCTTGGAGAAGTTGGCAAGATTCGTGAAGAAAGAAGAGCCCTTCAACAGTATGTGTTGCCTACTGCTTTCAAATGGGTAGTTTAACTCATTTTGTCGCAGCGAAATCGGTGATCTCTTGTGTATCAAAGCTAAATATGGTCCTGGAGGAGAGTATGAGCCTGACTGGTAAGCATCGTTACATGTCTTGTCTCCCAGATACCCCTCTCATGATGTCGCTCTAGGAAACCACCTGGCGCTCCACCTCCACCTCCTGAAATGCCTGCTATGCCGGGGGGACCTGAGCCGCATCCTCAACCTCGGCCGGGTGCTTGGCGTACCGTACACACCCGTCCCAAGAAGAAGAAAAAAGCAGCACCCGCCCCAGCAGGGCCTTCTACTATTCCTGTGCAGATGCATGTTCCCGTCCCTCCTCCCGCTGGTTATGACCTTCGTCAACAGCTGACCGGAAGAGGCTCATGGGTAGCCTGGCATCGTAAGTACATTATTGCATGACGATTATATGACAACTAACGTGGATAATTATAGCCGAACCGGGTGCTCAACTCACTCCACAGTCCGTAGAAGCGACGCTCATGGTTCCAGGACGCGAAAGTCCAGGGCTAGGACCGTTTGGCCCCAAAACGCCTTCGAGCTCGTCCATGTACGAGCAACGTCGGTGATAGTTCTGTTTTTTTTTGCTTTTTGATCTTGATTATTTCTTGTATTTAACGATTTATAATGATTTCCACGCTCATTACTGTAACGACCATCTACGACATATATGTATACTTACTGCTATATCTTTTTACTTACGATCTTTTGCTCAATCCCATGCCCAACTAACCATGAACTGCTTCTCCAACTAAATCCGTACTACTACATACATCTATTTACCTGTCCCATTTTCTCATTGAATGAATTTGCTTTCTACATAGTCCAAAGTTGCATCGCAGTTACTTATTCATAAAAATGGCGAACAAGTTCAGTTGCACGTAAATCAAACTTTTTACTGAGTTCGAACCCCGTATGAATCCGATTGATGGCCGCCCGGATCAAAATGATTTCTACCACAGTGACATTAGCTAAAGTCCACGCTCACTAGAGTACACCCTATGGTGTGCTCTGAATCGGCCACTATCATTCAGAGTGCATGAACTCAGCACGCAAGACATTTTCTACAGCTTACATTTACTCACCTGAACCATGGCAAACACAGTGAGTTAGAGTCTCTTCCTCCGTCACCGCAACGCGTTGTTTATCAACAGCCAACACCTCTATGGTTGGCTGATGCGTTGCGATCTATGCAAACTGCGTTTCCATGTGATCGATTTGAGGCGATATTTTTCGAGGCGCGTGGATGGCGCATGAAGTGTTTCGACTGCCCAGGAAAGGTGCGACTACAATGGCTCATTTCAACGTCAAAGCTCTCTGGGATCGCTAATCTGACTCTTTCATCGCATTTTTTTCTGGTTTCTGCCTATCACTTGGTAGCTGTATACACCAGGCCCAGGAGAGACGTTGTCGAACTTTCACATTCACTTGCGCAACCGCAGGCATCGCAGTCTAGTGGCCGATCGCTTTTAAGCGCCCATGCTCAGGCTGTGCTTCAACGTCAAGCTGATATGCAACGCGCTCGCTGGGCTCGATGGCCGTTGGCGAATGCTGTCAAGCCCAAACTCTAGTTGAGTCATGCTGAGCAAACGCCATTGCGCGTGGCCGGCAATTTGAATCCTTTTCCCCAAACACCATGATGTCGACGACCGTGCTCGGGCCTGCCACTTCTACCTGTTCGAATAACCCTCTCCACCCTGAATATGTCACCGTCTCGGAGAGCTCCTTCTGGAACGAACTTTATCTAAAAGCTTCAAGCAGCAATGCCTCTCTGGTATGCACCCTACAGATGGCTTTGGCCGCCGGTACATAAACACAATCAGCGAGGGCATAAACAACGAAAACTATCCAGACAAGAGTACACGGACGGCGACTCTCCTTTTTCATTTCTTCCCCGCTTTTCGTGTTCATCACACATTCTGGAATACCCATCATGATGTAGCCCTAGAATTTCCGTCATCTCTTTAATTATACTAGTACTCATACCATGTCATTTCACTGTCAGAGTTCTTGATCCGAGAAGTCTTCGGCGAAATAATGTTTGAAGGAATTCAGTCAAGGAGGATGTCGAAGGGGTGCCCCGTCGCTCAAAGCAGACGATGTATATATGTACACATTGGAAATTTTCAGACCTTTTATCGTACGACACTGCTGCGGTGGGCATATTTTCTGCGTCGGAAAATCCTTTGGCAGTTGATGAAAAAGTCTACAGCAAGGAGAAACGTATGCTAAAATCATTCGGAAAGATGTGCTATTTCTTGGAACAAAAAAGAATTGAAAAATTAGAAATGTTTGACAACATTTTTTGTCTTGAATCTTTTGTACAAATTTCAGCAACCGTCAAAGGATTTTCCGGTGCAGGTAAATCTGCCCACTATGGCGGTCCAAGTGGGTAAAAATTCCGTAACTTTTTTGGGTGTCCGCGTAAATCTTTTGCGACTTAGTACGCATGCACGGAATTCTATTTCA
>MU155309.1:52366-70798 GCA_015484465.1 Pholiota conissans
TTTCGATGGCCTCTCCGTCTGCCAGTGATGTCGCCACAGATGATCCAGGTTGAGTTATATAGTAGTTTTTTCCAGCGACGGGTTCGGGAATGATGCGGCAGTCGTGCTCATGGCCCCACACCACCAGATCAACAGAGTCATCGAACATGCCTTCCGGAACGAATTCTTGGGGCCCATGTTTGACCCTAAATCTTTTCCAGTGTGTTGCTCTAAATCATCCAACCAAAATACCCACCTGTTCTGCTGAACCAACAAGGTAGAGCATATGAAGAATCCGCAATCTCCTATATCTTGGGCAACATAAAAGGATCTTAGTCTGCATCCTTAGGCCTTGCCATTCATTCAAAAATCAAATACAAGCACCTGAAAACCGTGCAACCCTAAAGGAACCAACCCAAATCCATCCATCGCCTTAAACGCGAAAGATATAGCGAATACCATCGAAATAAACACAGATAACACTAAAAATACCAGTAATATATATAACAAAAACAATCCAACCAAATCCCCCCCCCAATAAATAGCAAATCATACATATAGTCTGTCCATCATGCGTCCCTAACAACCCCCTTAACTCGAACTAAAAAGCTGATCAAACTTCTTCTTACACGAATAATAATGGTAATCTACACCAAAAAAACAACCTCGTCAGCCAAGAGAGAGAGAGAGACGAGGTCAACGCACCGAAGCTCTGGTTGGAGTCACAATAGCATTTCCCCCTTTTATGCGATTCGCCCTTCGGGCAGTGCTGGTACGGCTCGTGGCGGTATCCAATATCGTCGAAGAAATGCTACACATCATACGCGGGTGAGTAAGGTATCAGAAGAACGGCAGAAGGGAACTCACGATCTGATCCTTCCTTGCAAACAGCGCCGCACCAATGCTATGCACAGGCGCATCACCCCAGCGCTACAAAAAAAAAAAAAAAAAAAAAAACACGCGCGCACAAGTCAGCAGGCATAAACCCAAAAAGCGTGCTCAAGCCCCACGCCAAAGAAACAATGAACAAGCACCCACCTCATAATAAAACCCACCAGCCTTATCCAAATGATCAAAGAACTTGGAATACGCCTCCCCTCGCCACAAGTCCAGACTCGCAATCTCAAAGTTACTCCAAACTAAACCGCAACGCAAGGGGGAACAACAAACACATCGTTAGCGAAGCTCTGGACCAGGGGGTCATAGAACCGACGGCAACTCACAGTGGCATAGATTGTACGTCAGGCCCCCATCATTCGAGAGGAAATCCATGGCGTTGTCACGCGCGATCAGGTCTGTGTTGTTCGCCATGAAAGCTGCACGGGAGAAGGAATTAGTGAGCATCTGATTCCATCAAGGTATTTCCGTGAATATCTCCAGAGAGAGAAAATAGAAGCACTCGCAGACAGCGAAGTAAATCAAGCAACGCGGACAATCAAAGACAGACCACCACCTGCCATCATGCCATGCCATCCAACACGCACACACCCATATACGGACTTTCCCCGACCGAGATTAACGCGACTCCAAGCCGAACAGGTATCCACACCGACAAGAGGAAAAAATAGAACGACCAGACTAAAATATAACACACACCTTTCACCTCATCCCACAGCGTCGGGACTGTAGCGACATACTCCGGGAGTGCAAGTGTGAAAGCTGTATACATGCTGTCAGGATACCATCACATCGCACAGCGAGAGGAGGGTTTACGCACAGTACAGCTTGTCGTTGTCTTGCATGAATAGGAAGGGGTCGTAGTCGAGATCGCAGAAATAAGTTACACCAGGTCTGGGGGAGTGTTAGTGATGAGATCCAACGGGGACGGGGGATGCGCACTCGACTCTGTGGGATGGGGATTAGTATGTGATGAAGCGAAGAAGAATACGAGCACGGACCTCCAGTAGTATTTGAAGGGCTTTAGTAGCTCGTGGCGGTAGAAGAACTACAAAATATGAGAAAAAATAACAGATAGCAAAATGGCACCTACCCCAGAATTATACCGACACATATTACGGTAACTGAAATTGAGTTAAGCATAGCATATACGCAAGAAGGGGGACTTGGAACGCACGGAACACTACCACCATAAATCACCCGATTGCGGACCATCTGCTCCCTCGCCTCCGTCGCCTTTTTCTCGTCGATCTCAGGGGGCTGATTCCAATGCTCAGGCGGGATCAACCCAAACTGAACATCAGCATCTGTCAGTTCAAGGACGCGCCTGGGAAACAGCAGCTGTCAGCGCCCGTAGGTGGACTGGGGAGGGGAAGGGGCAAAGCTCACTCCTTGAACGCCTCGTCGAAGTGTACTTCATTGAGGAAGACATAAGGGTATCTGAATTTTTTGTTGAAGCGGTCCTCCATCTGCTTCATGCTGCTCACGACGCCATTGATGTCCCCATTCCGCGCTGAGTGTGTGTGAGGACGAGAGAAGAGAGGAAATGGGCGCGGACGCAGACGCACCGAGGAAAACAAAGGCGGCACTAGCCCGACGCTCCGGGGCAGTCCAGTTGGTGTGTATGCGGTACTCATCGGGGATGGAGAGCTTGTAAGGAGGGATGTCAGGGGACGGATGGAAGACTTGCTTCTTGAGGTTTGCGAGGGAGACGATGCGGCGGTAGCCGTCGCTGGAGTAGCTGACGACGATGTGTAAGCCGATCTGCGGGGGGTGAGTGGGAGTAGACTTGGGAGGCTGAGGAGACGCACGACGGTGGCAAGGACGACGAGCGCATAGCGCATCGGCGTCATCATCTTGGCGGTTGCAAGTAGAACGCGGTTGTGGGAATCCTTCTGCCCTCTATACCACGATTTGTCAGCGCTGACATTCCCGCTTTCACTCAAAAACTTTGTTCGCAACATATTTACTTTCGAACGGCAACTACAGGGACGAAAATGCCTCGTGGATTTCTGGGGCGACATCTGTTCTCGGAAAAGTTCCTTCGGCGACCTCAGACAACAGGAAACTATCTCGCTCTCTCTTTCTCTGTGCAGCGAGGTGTCATCGACACGCAGTAAAATATTTTACTCCACTAAACAACCTCATTCTTCGTTCATACTACGACCTGGATAGCCTGGATATGATGCAGAGATGTTCAAATTCCTCGAAAGGTATCACTGTACACGCATATATTCTATAACGCGTTCAGTGTAGCCGCATACCCCTTGAATTGCTCGTTGGTCCACGCAATCCAAACAACGCGCAAAGCCAAACAAACCGACCGCGGCCCACAATTTAATCGTCTCGTTCTTTCCTACCATGATAAACAGCCCCCCTTTGGACTCTAAAGACTTTTAGGCTCGCTAGCTATGGCTGGCGTCATAGAATACCCGAACATCTCATTGATATCTCTCCGTCTCCTCTCCTTTACTATTCTGCCGAAGCAGGCATTCCTAGGCCGCCACACACAGGTTTACAAAAACGTCCCAGCCGCTATCGAAAATGATCGGTCTACGATAACTCAATACCTCTCTAACGATGTTCAACATCGAGTCGCAGACGAGGGTGCGACCCAGATTCACAATTTGCCACAGACAGAAACACCTATAAATAATCCTCCTGTGCCCACCGATGACTCTGCCAAAATTCATTCCATCGCATGCAGCAAGACACGCCTACGCCTTGAGACGCCTTTTATAAACATTCGGACTCCAAAGGATGCCCTGATGGTCATCTATGACCTGCTCGAAAGTGAGTTTTCCCCACAGACACCTCCAAGTTCTGACGATTGGATCGACAGTTACCCGTCATATGTACCTTACGTACCAGCCATTGCATTGCAACCTCAACTGCAGCAACGTATTTTCTATGAAGGTAACTGAAGCTATGATATCGCCACCTGCTGGCATCACGAAGACTGGCAAAATCGATAATCAATTCTGTTCAATTCGGCATCTTCTAAATCCAAGGTATAGGAAACACTTATCGCCTCAGCGGAAGCTCATTCATTTTACTGTGACAGTGCAGAACAATATGAAACCTCAACATTGCTGCTTGATTTCGACCTCACTTATCAAAAAGACCGAAAAATGGCACGTCGCATCATTCTTTCCTCTCATTAATCTACCCTAACACTGCCTCAAACATGTAGGAAGTACCACGGTTTCAAGCACGAGCCGTCAGACTAAACGGACCTGACAAACGGCTCTGCTTCGACAGACACAAGTTCTACTACAACGCCCCAGCCCTCGTCGACCTCGCTCTTCCAACCTACGCAACCCTTCTCCCCGACCGTCTAGCGCGCTTCCCCTGCGAGAAAGTAACCGCCACCACCATCAAATTCCACGACCCTCAAGAGAACATCCACAAACCATGGCACCACCGCCTCCACCACGACGCCGAATCCGCGCACTGGCTCCTCCTCTGGTGGGCCATCACCTCGTCCCCCCCAAACTCCCCAGCAACACTCATCGGCACCGCGCTATGGATAGTCCTCGCTGGGTCTTCCTCTGATGGGAGGGAACAGCTCATCACATGCAGCACACTCGATAACAGGCTCGACCCCGTATACTCTCCTCTGGAGAATTTCCTCAGTGATAGTTGGAAATCATTTTCCGAAGACGTCTTCTGGGCGACGGAAGCGCCGTATACGGACTCTGAATATGTCCACGAGTCATTTCAACGCTATTTGTTGAATTTTCTGGTTGACCGTCAGGACGAGGCTTTTATGAATTCACGCAAACATCAGGGACTGCAGAAAGTCAAGCCTTACGACCCATCCAATTATTATCAAGGACATTATGGTTATGGTGGGCACAGATAAGGTAGAATTTATATGCTTGTAGTGGGGGGTATTCTCATCATCTATGCACTTTACATATCACGGGAAGAATACTGAATAACATCTGCTCAACATACCTGCGGTCATAAGTTCACGTTCTGTATATCTCATTTATTCTCTATCTGGGTCTGGTACAAAGCCCGCACTTTTATCATACATACTCGGTACCTGGATTACTGTGGAAGACGTGACGGGCGCCTGATTAGTGATTTGGCGATCTTGGCAATCAGTTCTGCATCTGAAATGCCTAATTAAAGGTAGACGACCTTCATACTCGGCGAACGTCACGTGGCATGTTGTGACAAAATCAAATAAGGAAATGTCGCGTTAATTAACATGAAAATGATCATTTTCGCCAGCTTAACGCACCCTTGGCTTTCCTGATGAACCTAGTTTCAGTAATAGTAGATATTTGACACGTATATAAAAAAGAATTGGACCAAAATATGAACTTTTCGCGGAGGAGTAGGGATTACAGTATTTTCCCCCTTAATCAAGGACTGTACACTGCCTCTTCGCATTGAAACCATCATAAAACGCATCAATAATCCATGCCTCGCAAACGCAAGGCCGCTAAAGCAAGTTCTAAAAATGGAAATGGGTATGGATATGGGAAGAAGTTGCGACTAGATGACAACCAGCAACGAAAGGCATCTGCGGAAAAAGAGGTGAGTAGTTGTTCTCCATTCGTCGTCATGGACATCTTCATACCCGCACAATTTCTCAATGGAACGCTACAGCTGCTCTATTTTCCTGAAGGGTACGAATGAGCTAGAGCCTTCAAAGGGATGCAAAATATCTTGGAGGAGCGAGGTTTCGCAGGTGTATCGCGTCTCCGTGCCGAGTGCAAGCGCTTCAAGTGTCTGACTAAAATGGACCCTTCCAACCCATGTTGTTGTCGTGACTCCTATGCAACTAGCCCAATTTTTTAACGTGGAAGCTCTGTTGCAAACAATATGTTGATTGGAAGGTGTTGTGCTGCTCTTCCTGCCAAAATCCTGCTGTGAGCTCAACTTCATTGAACAATGTTGGGGTTATGCAAAGCGAGTTTACCGTCTCAATCCCGAATCATCCCGCGAAGACCATCTCGAGAAAAACACCCTGTCGGCTCTTGATGCTATTCCCCTGAAGTCGATGTGTTAGTTTGCGAATCGATCACGGTGTTTCATGGATGCGTACGAGCGTGGCTTGAATGGGCAGCAAGCAGCTTGGGTGGCGAGGAAGTACCGGGGTCACCGTGTCCTTCCACGTGAGATCATGTAGGAGCTTGACAGAATGGGTATAGTACAACATGTGTTGTAGTTTTTCCCATGTGCGCTTGAAGAACAGAGACATCGTTGACGTTTTATGAGAAAGGAATCGTTATCATGATTATTGATCCGCGTTGGGATCAAGCTGTCGATTTGCAAGTCCTAAGGCACTCTCAAAAGCGCGTCGATGAAGCTGAAACTTAACGTGTGGATATGAAAATAGTAGATCTATAGAAACTAGGTTATTTTTCCTACTCTGGACTCCAGATAACTTCAGTACGCTCTATTCTTTTGCCTTTTACCGATTAATTTCCTTTTTTATCCTCAAGGGTCACAAGAAAGTAACGCCACGTGACGTTCGTCGAGTATGAAGGTCGTCTACCTTAAAAGCAAGCAATCGTAGATATTGAATCATCAGGCGACGTACGGGGCATCTCAGTGCACAAAATATAAGATTGGAGACTTCAAAGCCTCGATAATCCTACAAATACATGGTACGCAGATACATTCCATGTTTCCGTAACTCATTTTTCGGAATCTTTATTCCCGCGCCGGAGTCGTCTTCGCCATTTGTCGATCGAAGTTGAAATGCAACGGGCTGTTTCGTGAACAGCACCTGATGTTGGGATGGTGTCCTAAAAACAAGTGTCTCCAAGTCTACGTATTCATTTTTGAACAGCAGCGGTTTTGCAAAACAGACATTTCCATCAGGAACGTCGACCGTACTCGGTCTTTCCAAGAAGTTAAGCACACCAAAAAACACAATGTCCCATGAATCGAGGTAGTGATTCCTGTCTTGAGATTCTGTGTATATAGATGCGTCCAAGAGATTAAAAATACTTTTAGACTCCGGGATTCCGCTACGTACGAATTGCACAGCAGCAGTCGCATGATACCCTCCAAGTGGACGAAGGCGTAGAGGCGAAATATTTTTTGAGCAGCCCGGCATTAACAGAACTGTTACACGAAGTCCAAGGTGCGTAATAGTGACTGGAGTTGAGGGAAGTGGCCATGTAATTAGAACATTGACCCTCAAAAGGTATTGATCCGGTCTTGAAGGAAGAAGTACACTTTTACTCGGGCTGAAAATTGCGTCCATTTGTCTATATCCAAAGTTTACGAGATCCAGAGAGTGTCTACTGAATTCCAGGATCTCCTTGATAAGTCGAGCAAAGGCACATTCAGCGCCTTCGCCATAAGCTGTTGACATGCTGACACCAAAGATCCCCATTAGAGAATATGCGACGTCCTCCGCGCGGGTCACCCTCCGATATGCCGCCCATTGCATCTTCCGCGAAATGGAAATATTAGGCAGAGGTTGTGTGAGCTCATACTTTGTTATTGTCGTGGCGGTACGTATTTCTTCTACGATGGAATCATCTTCCAAATCGTGGTTCAAAGTAGTATTCAATTTTCTCCAATCTGCAGTGTAGAATTTGGTATTGCGTGGAGCAAGTAGCTCTTGCAGTGTCCATCCCCGCATAAACCAAGGGTCAAGCCTCATATTTTCTGGGGCAGTGGTGCAACCAAGATATGTGATACAGACGTGTGCACGCGAATACCACTTGAACATAGAGCGAATCGATTCATCAAGCTCGGAGCTGCTTTCTTTGTTTATACAGATCGTGTCCATCCAGCCAAAACTGACGCCATAGTCGTTGGCAGCAGCTCTACAGAAGTTGGCAACCTTCTGATATCCTATTGAGTTCCTGTCGAAATTATGGAGGTTCCAGTCGGTATATGTTATTTCTCCTTGGGTGGCATCCTGAATCCAAGTATGAGATAAGATGGCGAACCTCAGATATTGTGAATTGAAGTTTCGAATATCCCTTTCCGCTGATGCTGGTTGTGTTAAATCAGTCGCAGCTGCAAAATTCTGGTCGAAATCCCGCTGCATTTGCAAAGCAATTCGCCTAGAGATTTCACTTCTTTCGACAAGTTCCAAGTGTGAGCCCTCGGTGTCAAACGCTAATAAGCGGATGGGCATCTCATTGAAGACTTGGTAGCGCATCATGTCTATCGCCTTCTGTAGTAGTGGCGCTAAACATTATTCGTTGAGAATCTGGGCTTGAAAAATAGGAAAAGACCTACGATTCAGATGATAGCTTGACACAGTGTTAATCTCGGATCTACCATCCACGCTACGTTCGAGGTTCGGGTTTGATTCTGACTCTAAGGACTTGCCAATACCTGTAAATTGAATAGCAGCCTATGAGCTTAGACAGTTCTACTGTTTTAATAATAACACCGATTTTTAAAATATCGCTCACATTTTTGTTTTCTTGCACTGTCTTTTGGGACCGAACTGGGGTGCATGAGGGCAGTCACAAATTTGTTCAAGGCTGCTATAAGGTCCAGAGCCTCGTCTTGGGTAGCGAAGCGATAATAGCACAATGATGAGTTCTTCGTTCGGTTTCATTTTATGCAAGACAGACAAATTTACCATTGACGTTTTGACTTACACCTACACAAGAATGTACAGTAGCAGTAGTGTATGATAAATAATGCCACTCAGACCTCTCAAAGCTGAATTGCTTACCTAGGACGAGTGATTGGGCTTGAATAATGGGAACAATAAAATTCTTCAGCGCCTTGATCACCATCGAGGCAGGATCCGAATCAATCGTCTCAGATTCAACCGCAAACCTAGCTTCTACTTCCAAGATATATCATAAGAAGATTAAATTGGCACGAGAAATCGATGTCAGCGCACCATTCTGCCTCTCCTTCCCTGTTGCCTCGGACCCCACTGAAGAAACGTGGTGGGCGAATGAAGTGTTCGCTCCTGACATTGAAAGTTCTACATGAACGAAAGATAGAATTAACGCTGGGTTACTCGGTCCTTAACCACAACATTACCGGGTTGTAAGGATCTCTCTTGAGGTCAACTGTGGGGAATGGTTCGAATAGGGACGTTCAAAGCTGGGCGCAGCGACGCAGACGCAGCTCGCAGATGTGCCTGATTAGTCAGTGGCAACGGTTGTTGCCCAGCGTCTCCACATGTCACGTCGAATTGCCATCAGCGGCAGGCAGAAGGCAAAGTCCCGGCAACTTACCGTGGACGTTCGGCACACCCATGCTGGTAGGGAACAAATACTCTCCATAGGACAACACTGCTAGAGAATGGTCCTCATTTCTCGAAAGCATATATACATGTTCTCTATCTATATATATTTACTCAATATTTATCACAATTTTGGAAAGGAACTGTACACGCTAGAAACTGCGGACCCTCTTGTCATCAAACTCCTCTCTGGAAGCCATGAAACACTCAAAAGCGAAGCATTGGAAAGCTATGTTTGCTCCCATTGAGATACAGAGCTGGTTTCCTAAATTCAAGTTGTATTTTTTGAAATTTGCGGACAGGATACAGCAATTTTGCATAATATCTTCCAGCAGGTTGATCCCTGCCGTTTGCTGATACATTGTTGTGGCTGATGCCGACGATGGCTTGGGACGGATCGGCGACCTGGTCACTCTGATGTCACGCAGAGTCACTATGGGTTGCCACTGACTAATCAGGCACATCTGCGCGCAGCGAGCATATGCTGCGATCTGCGTTCAGCTTTGAACGTCCCTACATAATAGAGAACCAACCATCGTGAAAGCAGTGCACAGCGGTTGGACTATTTTTAAATTCGGGATTTTCCGGATGTTCGAATCCTTCGCTCTCCGCACACTGAACTTACCTAAGTACAAACCCATGATGCGCTCTCCAAAATGTCCGGAAAGTCGCTGTATCATGATACAATATCTCTTTGTGGCCCATTGTGACCACAGGCCACACTCAGATACACCTCTTCTTGTGACCTGGCTGCCACCAACAATGAACATGCGATCGACAACGGTGGACTTGAAGGAGCGTCCAAATATCACGCAGCACAAAAAGACGTATCTGTATTCTCGTCGGCATTATTCTACCTTTATGGTTTTCGCCTGATGCAGCTTGTTATGACACGCCGGAATCGCATCCTCTTGACCACCTCCCGGCTTTCTTAACACCACATCTGGCTAAGGCAAGTCCGAAAGTCTTCGGACGTGCTTTGAGGACTTAAAATCGCGATATCTTGCCTGCGCAAGGACTCTTAGGCCGACACGCAGATTTTTTCGCAACCGGACTCTTGATAAGCTCGAGCAAGAAATGTAACACATCTATCGAAGACCAATTGTTCCTAGCATCGCCGAATTGCTGCGTTTACGTAGAAGAGGCATAAAGACTTTATGCGCTTGGATAGGGCCAATGAGCTTCGCCAACCTGTTCATTTATTTTCTCTCCAATAATCTGAGAAGCTATATTATTTTTGAATTAGCGTCCGTGTTATTGACTAAGTGTAAGGAACTACAGTACAACAAGACTGTGAGTATTCTGCTATATTATTGACAAGAGCAAGAGAGCGATCTTATAGTTACGGAGGCAATGTCAGTATAATTACGGATAGGATCATATTCATCCCATAATTTTCTAGGGGGCTTCTAGGATCTGATGAAACTTAGTGCGCATGTTCATTGTACTTACATCCTTTCTCGCCCAAACTATTTGGCCGCGCGTGGCAATGTCGCCATCAAACCAAATACACGCAATGAACGGCCTGAAATTTCCCGCCTGCCGTGCCCGCGTCATGTCTTCCTCCTCGACCGCTTCAAGCGCGCGAGATGACGCCTCCTCCACAGACCCCTCGTCTCTACCGCAGAAGCTGACCAAAGTTCCAATATGGATCCCAATTTCCGCTGTAAGCTGTCAGCTTGGGCCATATTGCACAACTTACTCATACTTTTGGGATTTCCGTAGTTCATCGGCACGTCTCTGGCGCTCGCCATTCCTCTCCTCATGCTACGGCGGCGCGGCATCACCAAACTATCCCTCAAAGACGCTTCTGCACCTCCGCCTCGGCGCGCTCAACCTGGCGCCACCGTTCCCCAGACTTCCGCCTCGTCGACCGCCGTATCGTCTTCCGAGCCAGTGGTGACGAGTCTGCGCACGGAGATTGAGACGCCGAGCGTCGGTGAGATGATGTCTGCACTGTCGAAGATGAATGCGAGCTCAGCGCTGCTCGCGGCGAAGGCGTTTGGCATCGCCACGGCTCTCGTGGTGGCGGGAGGGGCAGGTATCGCATGGTCAGTGAGGACTACAATGGACGTGCATGATGTACGCATCTCTTCTCTTTTTTCCCATATCTTCATCCCTTGATTGATGCTTTGGGACTTTAGGTCAGAGACTTCGGACAAAAAATGCGTTACCTCATGTGGAAATCTATGCCGGATCTGACCTCACGGATCCTGCGCCCTCCAGAATTCGACGAGCAGCATCGGCACGTTGCCCTTCACGCTTTGGAGGACGTACCTCTGGAAACGTGGTCATGGGAGCAATCCCAAAAGCGACTGCAGCGCGCATACGACGAGGGTGGGTTTATGCTCTGGGCTCAGATGGCTCTGCGAGAGATGGAGTTGGAGGCAAGGGTAGAGAGGGAGAAGCGCGAGCGTCATTTCGGAAAGGAAAAGGATGCTGTAGCATGATGTGTAAGTTTTTAGTTCTCATTTACTCAGTTGAGTGCTTCCCAAAAAAAAACCTTTACGTGACCGCCGGATATGGTTAATCGACACGTTCCCCTTCACAATCGATCCATGCTTTGAGCAAAGGTGCTACTTTCATCATGTTAAATCCTGACACACAGTTCCGTTAGACGCTGTTCTGACAGGGTTATTCGATATATCACTAACGAAAGGGTGATGCTGGACGCGAGTGCCAAAACAATCTTTTATCCACCCACAACCATTTATTATGGATGTACGTTTATAATCATTTTTTTTAATGTCCGCTGATACATATATCACTCAACTGCAGTGCTATTACGACGAAACGAAAACTGAAATGAAGTATTCATCCTAAATATTCTCGTATCCGCACTACAATATCGTCACCTGAACTGCGCAAACCCTCAGGACCTCGCTCAGCAAGCCGAGTTTGTCTGCGTGAGCAAGGCCAGCCGCCATGGAAGGGCGTTATAATCAGCAGTCGAGCCGGGAACTTGACCCTGGTAAAGATAGCGGATGTTGCAGGGGCTGATAGTGAGAGTTTGGTCGTGGCTGCTGCGAATCATCTCTCCGTGGCTAATATCTTGGGTCCAAGCCGTGCCGCTGAAAACAACATTGCTAGCGCGAGCGAATGGGTTAGCTTCTGTGTCGGCAAGACCGGTCCACGGGCCAGATATGCTGGACGAAGTCCACGAGCGGAAGAAACGGTGACCGTCACTGCCAATCGCCTCCACGATGAGAAGATAGCCTGCGCCGTAGTTGTAAACATTGGATGCTTCGTAGAGGTTGTATGGGTTCGAATCTTGCATCGCGATGACCGGCTCAGTCATACCATTGGGGAAGTCGGCGAGGGAGGTTTGCGAGCGATATAAGTGACCATTATCGTCGGATGAGAAGAGATGGCAATTGTCGGAGTCACAGATCACCCACATATCGACCCAGTACCCATTGCCGATGTTGTTGGAGATAGTCGCCGGCATGGCGCTGTAGAACGTCTTGGGCGCGCTCCAGCCTTGGGGGTTGCTGATATCGGGATTGGTGGAATAAGCGGAGTTGCCATTTTGGAAAATAAGATACCAAGTGCTTTGGGGAGCGAAGTAGAAGATTTCAGGGGCAGCGCGATATCCAGTGCCGATGCCAGACTGGTCAAGGTAGAACTGGTTGGCTGATGCGGCTTGGGAAAAGTCCGTGAAGTTGAGGTAGACAAGGCTGTAGCCGGCATCCGACGCTGTGCTTGCAAATACGTGATAAACGCCGTTGTATTGGACGATGGAAGGGTCCTTGATGCCGGCGATGTTGCGAGAGTCAGCTTTGGGAGAAATGAGAGGGCCGGTGGAACTCCAGCTGAAGCTGCTCGGCAAGTTTCCAGTCGATGTTGGAGTGGAGGTTGGGGCCGTGGTCTTGGTCGTGGTAGTAGGCGTTGATGCGGGAGGTGTAGTAGTCCCCGACCCAAGAATACACTGGGAATAATAGGCTGGGGAATTATCTTAGTTAAAAGTTGGCGTTTGTAGAATTCTCTCTGCTCACGATTCGAGTACGTGCATACACCTTGAGCGCATGTTGTGGAGCCACTGTAAACTGGTCAGCTTTTATTGACCCAGAACTGGGAGAGAAGTTCGTACGTGTAGCCGATCTACGAAGAGAAAATATGAGTACTTGACATAATTGCACCAGTCTAAGAGACACTTACTCCACCACATTGACCGTAGAGTGGGACATCGGCGCGCGCAGTTAGCCCATCGTGGGCAACCACAACGGTGAATGATACCGCAAGAACGAGAAAACACTGAAGATTCATGTCGACGATGTTTAGAAAGATATTTTGAACGTTTTATAGAACTTGACCGGAAATTTGTCGTTGAATAATTATACCTGCATGCGTCTCGTGTCCCGTCATGTTGGAGATGCAATTCTCGTTCACGACCAAGAGAGCCACAATGAAGGACTTGCATCGTCACACCCTAGGCGCTGGTACAATCTGCTCAGCTGTCACCTTCGGGTAAACCCAAAAGTTGGCGAAAATACTAAACCTCGAAAAAATGCCGACGAAGTCGATCATCCTATGGTGGGGACGACTCAGTCGTTTTATTTATCACTTTCGGTCCGAATTGAAGGTGTGGTTGAGGTCGCAACACGAAGTGACTTGCCAAATCAAGTCAGACAAGTCACGAGCAGTCGGACTTCTGTAATCTACCGTATGCCTGGTTAGTAACAGCTGACCCAACCAGCGACTGCTCAACACAAGGAAATTCTCTACTTCTAATCTAAAAACGCCTATTCTGCAGGTAATCATCACAAATGAAAATACTTCCTACGGCTTATTAACGGAGTTTTTATCATGTCACTCCTTGGTATAAGTGACTTCTGCTGTTGTCAAAGCTGAAGCCAACTCGGACCCGCGGTCACAGGTGCAGAACCTAGCACATAGGCCCTGACATGCGATTCTGAACAGCCCAGAACGCGCATTGCCGTCTTATTTCTGCTTTTAGATATATTTGTGTTAAATGTAAAATATGTTTCTAAATCTATTACGGGATTGTCTCGCACCGCTTCAGTGAGCAGATTTGCCTGCATCGGAAAATCCTTTGACTCGGACGGTTGCTGAAATTTGTACTTGCCCTAGTGGGCGATCGCTCTGCGTGGCAATACTCGTCGTTTAGCTTTTGTTCCCGCTGAGAAAAGTCAATCATGAAACCTCGGTTCACGATGCACCGCTTGAGGATGAATGGCATGATGAGGACGAAGGGAACAAATCCCAGGAGTACGTCCACCCACTCAAGCCAGTACACTCGAGTTCAGACAGCACGATAGAGATGGTGCACCGTAGTGTTGGTTTTTATCGGCACATACACTGAAAGGAAAATCAGATTATAAGCAGTGGATGTAAATGAGGTGAGCATATTCGAGGTTTTGCCAGCAGAAAGAGCTGCGGCAGAGTGTATGCTGCGACCCCAGTTTTGCGTCTCCACATCAAAAAATGATACAAACGTACAAATTTTTATAGGTGTAGACGGTATTTTTGGGGGGCATGAACAGCACCTCGCCATGCGTTGTCCTCATACACTGACATTCACGTCGGTGACGCACTAGTGGCTGCGCCCGAAATCTCTGTCGGAATCTATCCTGACTACTGATGATTCGTGTCCCCAGGAAGAGCGCATGTCGCGGTGATCGATAACTGCGACACTGGACGCGCGACATTTTCGAGTTTGCGACGCTGGACTTGGAAGTTGGGCGTGGAAGAGAGATGGCAGAGATGTGTGTACGGCACCAGGCGTACTTATGCATGCTGTCTCGTTGTGATACCGAGGCAACATGGACGGGCGCGCAAAGACAATGGAAGAGGGAATGAGGTTGATGCACCTTGAGGATGAGATGACACTAGCACACAATATCGTTATAAAAAAGCCTGAGTGAGGGAAGTGGAAGTGAGCAGGAGGCGCGGGGTGATAGGCGCAAGTGACGTACCTTGTGGGTCTCCCCCTCCAGGGTCTCCCCTTGTCTTCTACACCACTTCCGCCATTGTCGTAGAGAGCACAATCCTATTGAAAGATGGAAGTTCTACAAGCAGCCGACTGGTTGATGGGGCATCATAGCCATGAGAAAATAGTTGTACCTAAGGGCACCCGGGATCGCTAGCTGCGCGCTCTACTTAAAGTTAAAGCGTAACGCGCGTCGAATTTCTGGCTCATTTTGCGTGGCAGTACTCAACCTTCTTATTCTTTTTTTTCAATTACGTGTCTTGCAGGTATTTAATTTTATTAATTTTGCATGTAGTCCAACATTTCTACAAGTCCTAATTCCTGATATGTAACTTGCTACTTCTCAGTCGAGTGCTTCCCAAAAAAATCCTTTACGTGACTGTCGGATTATGGTTAATCGACACCTTCCCCTTCTCAATAGATCGATGCTTTGAGTCTACGGCAACGACGCGAGTCACGCGATTCTCATTATGTTAAATCCTGACGCACGGTTCCGTTAGACGCTATTCTGACAAGGTTATTTGATATATCACTAAAGAAAGGGTAATGCTGGACACGAGCGCCAAAATAATCGTTTATCCATTTATTATGGAAGTACGTTTAATAATCACTTTTTCCAATGTCTCCTAATACATATATCACTCAACTGCAGTGCTGTTATGACGAAACAAAAACTGAAAGGAAGTATCTATCCTAAATATTCTCGTATCGCACTACAATATCGTCATCTGAACTGCACAAAACCTCAGGACCTCGCTCAGCAAGCAGAGTTCGTCTGCGTAAGCAAGGCCAGCCGCCAGGGAAGGGCGTTGTAATCAGCAGTCGAGCCGGGGACTTGACCCTGGTAGAGATAACGAAGGTTGCAGGGGCTGATAGTGAGAGTTTGGTCGTAGCCGCTGCGAACCATCTCGCCGTGGCTAATATCTTGGGTCCAGGCCGTGCCGCTGAAAACAACATTGCTAGCGCGAGCGAATGGGTTAGCCTCCGTGTTAGCGAGCGCGGTCCATGAGCCAGAGATGCTGGACGAAGTCCACGAGCGGAAGAAACGGTGACCGTCACTGCCAATCGCTTCCACGATGAGGAGATAGCCTTTTCCATAATTGTAGACGTTGGATGCCTCGAATAGGTTGTATGGGTTCGAGTCTGACAGCGCGATGACGGGCTGGCCCATGCCATTGGGGAAGTTGGCGAGCGAGGTTTGCGAACGATACAAGTGACCATTATCGTCGGACGAAAAGAGATAGCAATTGGCGGAGTCACAGATTACCCACATGTCGACCCAGTTCCCGTTACCGATGTTGCTCGAAATAATCGATGGCATGGAGCTAAAGAAATTCTTGGGCGCGCTCCATCCCTTGGGGTTGCTGATATCGGGGTTGGTGGAATACGCAGCATTGCCGTTCTGGAAAATAAGATACCAAGTCTTTTGGGGAGCGAAGTAAAAGATTTCGGGGGCAGCGCGATATCCAGTGCCGATGCCAGACTGGTCGAGGTAGAACTGGTTGGCCGATCCGGCTTGGGAAAAGTCCGTGAAGTTGAGGTAGACAAGGCTGTAGCCGGACTCCTGCGCTGTGCTTGCGAATACGTGATAAACGCCGTTGTATTGGACGATGGAAGGGTCCTTGATGCCAGCGATGTTGCGAGAATCAGCTTTGGGACCGATGAGGGCGCCGGTGGAACTCCAGCGGAAGCTGCTTGGCAAGTTTCCAGTCGATGTTGGAGTGGAAGTTGGGGCCGTAGTCTTGGTCGTGGTAGTAGGCGTTGATGCGGGAGGTGTAGTACTAGTAGTCCCCGACCCAAGAATACACTGGGAATAATAGGCTGGGTAATTATTTTAGTTCAAAGTTGGCGCTTGTAGAATGCTCTCTGCTCACGATTCGAGTACGTGCATACACCTTGAGCGCACGTTGTGGAGCCACTGTAAACTAATCAGCTTTTATTGACCCAGAACTGGGGCAGAAGTTCGTACGTGTAGCCGATCTACCAAGAGAAAATATGAGTACTTGACATAATTGCACCAGTCTACGAGACACTCACTCCACCACATTGACCGTAGAGTGGGACGTCGGCGCGGGCAGTTAGGCCTTCGTGGGCAACCACAACGGTGAATGATACCGCAAGAACGAGAAGACACTGAAAATTCATGTCGACGATGTTCAGAAAGGTACTTTGAAGAACGTTTTATAGACCTTGACCGGAAATTTGTCGTCAAATAATCGTACCTGCGTGAGTCTCGTGTCCCGTCATGTTGGAGGTGCAAGTCTCGTTCATCACCAAGAGAGCCACAACAGACAATGAAGGACTCACATCGTCATACCCTATAGCTAGGCGCTGGTACAATTTGCTCAGCTGTCACCTTCGGGTAAATCCAAAAGTTGGTGAAGATACTAAACCTCGAAAAAAAGCCGACAAACTATGGCTGGGACGAGTCAGTCATTTTATCTGTCACTTTCGGTCCGAATTAAAGGTGTGGTTGAGATCGCAACACGAATTGACTTGCCAAATCAAGTCAGAACAGCTACGGGCTGTCGGACTCCTGTAGTCTACGTGTGTCCAGTTAGTAACAGCTGACCCAACTAGCGACTACTCAACACAAGGAAATTCTCTACTTCTAATCGGAAAACGCCTATTCTGCAGGTAAGCGTCACGAATGAAATACTTCCGACGGCTTATTAGCGGGTTTTTTTTATCAGGTCACTGCTTGGCAGAGCGATTTCTTCTGTCGTCAAATCTGAAGCCAACTCGGACCCGAGGTCACAGGTGTTGAGGCCGTTGAGGGGTCGGGCCGAGGACCGACGTGCCATCAAAACCTTGCACTTCTGGCATGCGATTCAGAACACCTCACACCGCGCATTGCCGTCTTGTTTTGCTTTTAGATATTGGAATTAAATGTAAAATATGTCCAAATATATTACGGGATTGTCTTGCGCTACTGCAGTGGGCTATGGCGGTCCAAGTGGGTAAAAATTCCGTAACTTTTTTGGGTGTCCGCGTAAATCTTTTGCGACTTAGTACGCATGCACGGAATTCTATTTCACTTCCCGAAAATGTATTATTCACCCATAGATACCTTTACCTCCCCCCCGCGGAAATATATCACTCCCCGTAAATTTTTTCAGGCCCCGAAAATTTTTATCAGTCCCCCGAATTTATTTTTCAGTCCCCCGTATACTTTTGGCATCCTCGCGAAAATATTCTGGGTCCCCGGAAATATTACTGAGCGCGCGCGCATTTTTTCTTCATCCTGGAGTTATTAGGCTGCCGCAATGCCGTGATTAGATAATTGATCCTTGTTCTGCCTCGCTTAAGCTATGCCGTATCTGCCGGGAGCGGTCTTTGAATCCTCTTGCAAGTATGCGTATAGACGTCCTTGCCAAGGAATGTATGTTTTATCACTTTCAAGCTGTTA
>MU155310.1:0-70483 GCA_015484465.1 Pholiota conissans
TGAATTTACAAAATGGGTAATAATCAACAGAGGCGCGCTCAACGCCATACGCACTGAAGGGCCCGCGAGATAGTGTGCTTGATGAGTCGGGGTGCATTATTAATTAAATATACTACACATTGATATTATACCTAGTATCTCAATAGCTACATTGATTTGCTTACTTGAAGACAGTTTGAGGAATACAACATATATTAATGGGCGCTGCGGCTACTGAATGAGGTCAAAATACTCTACGAGATTGTGGTATTTGGTTGAGAAAAAGAGCGCCCGGAATGCGCGCAACAGCAGCGGGGAGGGGACGAAGGCGGGATGGGAGGCGGGAGTAGGCGGCGTCCGGACTATAATGGGAAGGGGAGGGGCGTGGGGAAAGGGCGGGGCAGTCGGCAAAGAACGGCAGTGCGCACTTGTCGGGGGACGGAAAATAACGTTGCCGGGGCCTCTTATTTTCTTACAAGTCCTATTTCTTGACAAACATTCTCGACGAGCAAGAGAAACGCATAAGTTTCACGCAAATCTGATGCCACGTGAGCTTCGGATCTCAGTCACTAATAAGCGGACGTGAGTGGGAAGATTAGGTGATCTTATGTGACGCATCGCATCCCAATGTCTGTCAAGCATGCAAACAGCTTGTAGAGCTAGAAGAGGAGGTCACTCAGGTCAAGCTAATGCTAGCGGGTCTAGAAATCAAGCGCCAAAAGTTGAAGGAACAACTGAATGTCCACCACGACCGGCTCACGCAGTGTCTGCCTTCGGAAATTGTAGCAGAAATATTCGAGCTATGCATTCCTAATGACTACATGGACCTTGACCTCGGCAGGGCACGGTCAAGGTTTGCGCTGTGCGCTCCATTGGTCCTTTCATCCGTCTCTCGGAGGTGGCGGGACGTGGCATGCTCGACGCCTCGATTATGGAAAACCCTTCTCCTTTATTTTCCGTCTCCACATTCCGAATTATATCCCACAGTATCTTTCATCGACGAGTGGATTCAAAGAGCTACGCAGCATCCGCTCTCCATCCTTTTGCGTATAACGTCCCACGAGGCAAAGCCTGGAAATGATGTTGACTCTGACAGCGGATCGGATTCATCGCGCTCAGAAGTCCAGGCTCGGAACAAAGAGGAAGATCCAGCTATCCCTATAATCAAGCTCCTGAATCTATATTCTCATAGATGGCAAGAATTGAAGTTCAAAGGTCCTACCTCGCTACTCCGACACTTGCTGATCGACGACAAAAACTCGCCTCAATTGCATACACTCCATTTAGAGAATCGTAATCTGTTCCGCCCTCGACCCAATCTCACTTCGCTACAACCTCGACGACTGAAATCGCTCCAAATTGCTGGAAATATGCTAAAATCAGTAGTCTTTGACTGGAGTAACCTTACCAAACTCAACCTGGACCATTGCACACTCTCTGAATGCTTTGAAGGTCTTCGAAGAGCACCACATCTTATTGAGTGCAAATTCAGCTGCACCCGCACAACGGTATTAGATCCGGAGGACTACACTTTCCCTCTTCCTCGTGAACCGATCACGCAACCCGCGCTTCAAGAATTGCAAATTCCTGCTCCCTATTACAAGAAAATCTTCCCAATGCTTATATGTCCATCTCTCAAATCTCTCGCACTCGACCTTGCTGGACACAAACGCGTCCAAGTTCCTTCTGTCATTGAATTTCTACGGAAATCTGGATGCCATTTAGAAAGTTTTTCCTTTGTGAATGACGCTTCGCTTTCCCAGACAGATATTACTCTCATATGCCAGGAAATTCCGACGCTTCAAAGTTTGTTCATGCGTCTGTATACATCGAACGCGTCATCGGTTCCTCCGATTCTTTACGCGCATCTCTCCGAATTTTTGGACGAGACTATTGACGGGAAGAGGAAGCCCAAATATCTTCCGGCACTCCAGTCGTTCCACGTCGAACTGGGAAAACTTCATGAATTGGAGCCGATGCTTGGTATTTTTGGTATTCCCTCTCGTGGTTCCGAGGGCAGGCGACATAGACGCACTCTTGAGTACATGACCATTTGTGCGGATATAGTCTCATCTTCAGCTTTGAACCAGAGTGCGTTTGACAGGATTGGAAAGGAAACTCTGAAAGCCATTCTTCGTTTGAAAGAGGCGGGTGTGAAGTGGAAAATAAGATACGGTCCAGATAGAGAAGACATGATTGAACCTGCAATTGAACACTACGGTCTTTCAAGTCTTCCGAGTCCTGCTCAAAATATTACAATTTGACAACTGAAGTGACTGTTGGTATATAGTTTGCAAAACTACTTTTTTCTGTTCGTAATGATTTGAATTGACAATGAATACCCTCATTGATATAATCAAAGACTTGTTGGCAACGTGTTCCTGATTTTTTCGTCTATTTTACAGAGGTACCGGGCCGGCTCTCCGGCCTTATTTCACTCTGGCTGTTTCCTGCAACTTGCTTCTCGACCATCACCAACCCACAGCGGCCAGCTCTAGCTCATTCAAATTTTACTGTATGTCATACTCGAATTTTTCGTCCAATCGAATTATGTTGTGATCATTGTTGTTATCTCAGCGCCTTAGCATCGACCATACATGTTCTCCGATAACACTATATGTCGATACTGCAATTATCTTCCCTCCGACGAATATCTCTGCGACCCTACAAGCCCAAACGTTTGCGGACCATGTAAAAAGCTATTAGAAATTGAGTCGAAAGTCAAGGAAATTAGGTTGATGCTTGTCGGTTTGGAACGGGAACGCCAGCAGCTGAAAACCCAGGCAAACCAGCACCACGAAAGGATGATTCATCATCTACCCCCTGAAATTTCAGCCGAGATCTTCGAGAAATGCCTCCCTCGAGACTTGATGGACGCTTCTCTGTACGACATCTCGTCCACAGAAATGATTTATGCTCCGTTGGTCATCTCGTCTGTCTGTAGAACCTGGCGGGAGCTCGCATTTTCGGTGCATCGGCTATGGCAAACCCTTCCCCTGTTTTCTCCAAAATTCTCTTCACTGCCTCATCCTGCATCAGTCAAAGCCTGGATTGAACGCGCAGGCCAGCTCCCTCTCTCAATCATTTTTCGCATACAAGCTTCGACAAGCCGTAGGGCAGGCGCCGTTCAGGTGATGGGTGTGCTCAATCAATACTCCACTCGGTGGGCGGAGCTCCGATACGAAGGTCCTCCGACATTATTTCCTCATTTCCCGAACGATATTTCCAGTCTTCCAGAGCTCCGCAAACTCTGCATAGCCAATTCAGCTGATTTCAGCGATGATAACCTCAGACTATACCCTACGCGACTCAACATATTATCGCTGTCCGGATTAAGGATCTCATCGGTAGATATAAACTGCAGTCACCTTACCCATCTCCGCTTGGAAAAGGTCACACTCTTTGAGTCCTTCGACGCACTTCGCAGAGCGCCCAATCTCATAGATTGCGTTTTCGGACCAGTTGAAGACATAGATCAAGAAGAAACCAATCCTTTTGAAGCGACGTTCCTTTCTCTAAACACATTCTCACACATCTCTCTTCAGAACCTAGAGATCAGCCCGCCACTGTACAAGATCCTTTTTCGACGCCTTTCATGCCCCTCTTTGAAGGCGCTCACTCTCGATATTGGCGGTGATGACGAAGTGGAAATGGCTTTCATAATTGAGTTTTTGCAAACGTCCAAATGTTCTTTGGAGAAATTGACATTCGTTCATGATGCATATCTCTTTGATTCGGATATACTTCAGATTTACAAGAACATCCCTACACTGCAGCACCTAAAGCTCACTAAATTGGGCTCATTCGATTCTTCGGCAACACTTTTCTGCTATCCCCTCTCAGATACTTCGTATCTTCCTGCCTTACGCTCCTTATCCATCGAATGGCCCGAATCATATGAAGACTGGCCAATGCTTCCTAGCATATTTGGCATCGGAATCTACAGAGAAAAGATGCCGTATAAAAACCTCCGGCCCGCTCTAAAATCCGTCACGGTCCTTGCAAATCGAAGTCTCAAATTGAAAGGCGATGAATGGGAGAGCGGGAAATTCGATATAGATGAGGACACTGTGCAGAAGATCTTGTGGTTGAGGGAGGAGACAGGGGTCCAGTGGTCGATTAAAATCGGCCAGTCTGAGGCTGATTTGATCGAGCTTGCGGTCAAGCATTATGGGATTTCGTGATTCATGTATTCTGAAGCAGCATTAATTACCTAAATGTGGTTATTTTCCGAATTGTCAGTTGCAAATTTTATTCAATCAAAAAAAAGAAAGAGACGATAGCTAATTCTCTGGGGCGTTTCCGGGCCGGCATCTTGACCCTCAACCGGCATCGCCACTAGCCTAACAAGCTTTAACTCGGTGCTTGATACAGTGAGATTACCCGCTCCTCATAGTGTATATTCGAACGGCCGCGCGTTCAGGCCCTCGATGGAGAGGACTTTCGTCTCCTTATCGTCTCAGCCCCATTGCGCACACGACGCTCAAAATACTCGAGACCTAATACACTTACTCTTGCGGCCACCATATCAAACCTCAGTGCCCTTCTTTGAAATCCCTTTCGTTCGGCCTGGAATCCAGTGATGCGAGCTGGTTCCAAATGTCTTCTATCGTCAACTTTGTTGAGCGATCCAGATGTTATTTGGAGAAGCTTCGTTTTGTGGCCAATGGTTCATTGTCCGCTGAAGATATAACGATGTGTCAAGGGATTCCAACTCTACAGTCCCTGCACTGGATCCTATATGCGCCCAAGTCCTCATTGGTTCCGCCCATTCTCTATCCGCACCTCGCGAAAATTTCAACAGTCGATAGTAGAAAAGCACCTCGATATCTTCCGGCTCTTCGGTCGCTGCGCGTGGAACAGGCCGAACTCTCTCGTCTGGAATCTCTTCTAGGTATGGCGACCCGGCGCATAGAGAAGATATGATCCAGCGTTCCATTGAACTTTTTAGTATTTCATCTGATTTTCAAAATATATGAGAGCTTTTTTTGTCTATCTAGTAATTCTCGTCGCAATCGTCTCTTTCTCAATAATGCTGTTTTTTCATTCGTTTTTGTCCTTCCAAGAAAACTAATTTCGAGTTGCTCATAAAAAAGTGCTCGCGGTCAGTTGTTGTCTCCCACGTAGAGGCTTGGCATGTCCTTCAAGCCTTCAAGATTAAATCCGATGATAGCTATCGTCAAAACGCTAGACCGCCTTGCGTTTCCCCTCAAGTGGTGTTGTCCTGCATAAACAATGGAACGTGTCGCTGCAGTATGACGTTGACTGGAGACTGTGCCCCACTCTGCGGTTGAAAATTACTTTATATAAGCTGTGGTGGTTCGGATATGTTGTCTTTCTGCGTAGAAGTGCGGAGCTTGGGTAACAACGAGGCAGCGCAATCCACTGGCGACTTACCCAAAGAAGGTAGTTTGTTGTTCGTACTGCCACTCGAAGGGAAATTGAAAGCGGCCTAGCGTTTTGACGATAACTGGAACATGGACATCAAATGATACATGAATGATTGAACCGAGCTTCCAGTTCTGGAGCTAATGACCACGGACGGGAAGTCTCTGGTATTGTCTCACAGGAATTTTTGCGCCTCACGAAGAATACACGAGTCCCTCGACGACTACATAAGTACTACCCGAAGTTTCAAAAACATATGAGCACATGCTGATATCAAGGTAGCGAATAAAGTCCTTGTTAGGATGAACATGAGGCTTGCCTGTCGATGATATCAAAACAAGGCCACGTTTTTGGGAAGTGCGGCGGCGTTTTCATTTGTTTACTTCTTGTTCTTCACCACCATCCCGTACGACCCCGCGCACGACGAGCTCAATATCCAACGAAGATTATCACCCAGACCCATTGGGAAGAATCGTGAGTAAGGGAATATTCATAGGACACATCACACGATCATGACTGCTCACTTTATGGGATCATGTCAGATAAATATCTCAGCGGCGAAGCTGTTCGCATGCGCTAACGATTAGAGCGCAATTTGCTGTACTGGCTTCTACTTTCTGTCACGTTAACCGTAGCGGTGCATTGATAGCATCAGCATAAGGGACGCCCCGTGTTTATGGCCCCGAATTTCTTCCAAAAACTCGTCAAAGTCGCCAGTCCAAACACTCACCGCGACCCCACCCGCGAACGGGTCTCCTCATCCTCCGATTCTGTAGTCGATACCCAAGCAAGCACCTTTCAGCAGCAGCGTAACCGTTCTCAATCAGCGTCGGCTGTCGCTGGCTCCCCTTCGTCGTCACCAACAACACCAACACAGTCGAGCGTTTTCACAGCATCATCGCGTCGCAACACCACATCCCAGTACTCGGGAGAGAACCGGATACCTAGTATCATCACCACTCTCAGCGGAGGAACGAAGAATCTTGGGAAGAAGAAGAGCAAGAATCAGAATAGCAGCAGGAGTGCCAGCAGGGAGAATATCAGTGACAGGAAGAGTTTGGAGAGTGTGGACACCTTTAGCACCCAACCGAACGTAACTATCGTCCCCCCGAGTCCCCTTGCATATAACGCCGACCTCTCAGACTCGGAGAACGAAGAAGAAAGCGGTGAAAAGAGGACTGCGGAATCCGCCACCACAGGCACAGCAACCCCTGCGGCGACACCGACCACGGCCAAGGACCCCGCGACACCTGAAATTCAGTCTCCCACCACCCCAACTCCTGCCACATTCGCCAACACATCTGCATCACCCTCTACTTCCAACACTCCTACTCCTACTTCGACCACCACCACTACCACCGTTACCAAACCCGAGACGAGCGGTAGTGCAATGGCCGGCACACTAGCCCCTGGGACTTACCAGGTTCGCAAACAACCGTCCAACAGATCCATCAACGGCAAGAAGGGCGCGCCTGCGGACATCAACGTGAACACGTCTCCAAGCTCAGGTCCTGGCTCAAGCCATGCCAGGGCTGCGACAGCGCCCGCTGAAGTAAACGAAAACGGCGTGGTAACCCATAGACCCGTCGTCGAATCTCCTACCGAGGACGGGTTCCCCACCACCAACGGTATCACCAACGGCGCGACTGTCCCACCCGTCCCCCCAATCCCCAACGGCAGCGCAATTATGCCGCCCGTCGCGCGCGAAAACACGTCCGCGACGCTCTCTGCCGGCGACAAGAGCAGTAAGCGCCCCTGGAAGCGGTCGACGACGCGCAAACCCACCGGCCTCGCCTCCGCCATAGCTGCGTCAGGTTTAGCCATGGCGAACCCATCACTTTCCTCCGCACAGCAGGCTCAGATCGGGCCTCCCCCACAAGTGATCAGCCCCGGTTCATCGAAGGGCTCAGACATCAAGGACAAGGACGGGAAACAACCGTACATGTCACGCTCCCCAGCGCAGAGCTGCGTGAGCCAGCGCAGTCACGGGAAGGCGCGCAGCGCAGACATGAACAGCCCGCGCTCGGCAAAGTCTCGGAAGTCGTCAACGAGTACGACAGGAGGACGGCGCTCGCGGCGGCCGTCTGCTGCGCAGAGCGAGGGCGTGGCGTCCGAGAACAACGGTCAAGCCGCAGGGGACGGAGACTCGATGGTCAGGCAGGATTATTATAACGGCTTGGACCTGCTGGACGATGAGAGCTCGGATGAGGATGATAGCGACAGTGGGAGCGATAGCGATGGGTTGGGTCTTGGCGAAGACGATATTCCAGTGACGGGTTTCGCTGTGGCGAGCAACAAGAGGAATGCAGATTTCCATGAACTGTTCCCAACGGTGCCCGAGGGGGATTACTTGATAGAGGGTGAGTGTTTCCCTTCTTTTTGCTATCCGTGGCTGGAGCTTTATGCGTTGTCTTCCTCCCTACCAACGGCCTCGTGTTTTACACGATTGTGGACTGACGTGCCTCATCTACAGACTATGGATGCGCGTTGCAGCGTGAAATCCTCATCCAGGGACGGATATACATCTCGGAGAATCATATTTGCTTCCATGCTAATATCTTTGGTTGGATTACCGATGTGAGTCCTTCAAACATACCCCCTCTGTCTCTTCATAATTATACTCTCTCCTTTCATTTTCTTCTTTGTTGGTCGTTTCAACTTCCGGAAATGCCTTCTTTTACCTTTTTGCATCGTGGTTGTTTTTCATTCATGTTTTGGCGACTATAATTGACTTTCTTTACCTAAACCGCTTCGTGCAAGATCGGCGCGTGTTGGGATTTGGTCCTTTTTGAAATACCTTTGTTCCACGCTTTAGGAGACCAACCTTCTTTCGTACCCCCGTACCTCTTTCTGAACTTTTTCGTTCTCATTTTTGTTCATCCATTCTCTTGTCACCCATGGATTCTTCTTGCTGTGCTTCAGATTCCTCTTCTGTCTCTGTAACCGTTGAAAGCAGTACTGACTCGCCCTCTGTCTACTCTTCCGTGCTCGATCAGCTCTCCATACCTATTTACGAGATCACCTCACTCGAAAAGAAGATGACCGCACTCTTCATCCCCAACGCGATCCAGATCACCACGCGGCAGGCAAAATACACTTTTGCCTCTTTCCTCTCGCGCGACACGACCTTTGACGTCATCTACAACATATGGCGTCTCGCACGCCCCGAGGACGGCGGGAGCGTTGTATCCAGCGGGCGGGCATCGGTGGATGCTCTCCCGAATACGGCGAGCATGGCGGGTAGTGCTGTTGCTGTGGCGGGGGCAGGGGCAGGGGCGAACGCGGCTATTCCCGGGCATGGGCCGAAGGCGAATGTGCCTGCTGCGAGGAAGGCGACGCAGTGTCAATGCGGGAAGGATAATAAGCATTATTCGGAGACGGCGCTGGAGGTGGTGATACCGGGCACTCCAGAGAAGATACACAATTTGATGTTCGCGAGTGGGTTCATAAAGGACTTTATGTCTGTAAATCAGAAGCTTCTTGGTGCGTCTATTAGTGCTTCGTTTCATTTTTCTTTCATACTCAAGCTCGATATTACTCTTCCCTTGTCTACGTAAACAGATATTCAAATGTCGGACTGGGCACCTGTGACCCCGGGCTCCAAGCTCCTCACGCGCAACATGTCGTACATCAAACCCTTGAACGGCTCTCTCGGGCCGAAACAAACCAAGTGCGAGATCAAAGACGAGACGGTAAACTGTGACTTTGACCAGTATATCTCGACGGTGACGACAACGCGCACGCCGGATGTGCCTAGCGGAGGTGTGTTCTCGGTCAAGACGCGGACGTGTATCATGTGGGCGAGCGCGATCAGTTCGAAGGTTATTGTTACGACTCAAGTCGAGTGGACAGGGCGGAGCTTTATCAAAGGTTTGTTTTGAGCTTATTTTCAAGTTTTTCAGGAGGGCTTTCTGCGAGCCCGGTCCGCTGACACAATTATCGTCTTAGGCATCATCGAACGCTCGGCCATTGACGGCCAAAAAGTGTACCACAACGAGCTCGAAAAAGCCATGCGAGAATATATCCAGGAGCACAAGTCCGAATTCCTACCTGAGGGAATTGATTCCGTGATCGCCGAGGCCACGCCTGAAGTCGAGGCGCCTTCGCCAGCGGCAGGAGCGGCCGTGACGCCTGCAGAGAAGGAGGCAACAGAAGACCAACTCAAGCGGCGCGAGCGCGAAAGGAACGCCCGTGGTCTCCAATGGGCATACGATACCTTCGACGGTGCATTCCAAGTCGGCATGCGCAGTGCAAAGGGCGCTCTGGAGCTCATCCGCGATGCTTGGGATCAAAGCACGAGTACAACAATCCTGTGGTTCGTCATCGTTATCCTGGTGCTGAGCAACTTGTGGACGCTCATGCGCATCGGGTCGACGCGCGTCGAGGCCGAGCGAAAACTTGAGACGCGGAAGCTGGAGGAGAGAGAAAAGTGGGTGCATAGTATTGTGACGGCGCTCTGGGATGAGTTGGAGGCTGGGAAGCGTGTCGCGGATGGCGTGGCGCCCCAAGTCTCTGTCGCTCAACAGCCAAACGCCGCAACACCTGTGGTCGTTCAACCATCTGTGGAGGTGAATCTACCGCCCTTGGAGCCGCTGCCCACAGAGGGGAAACTCGACCCTCAAGCATTAAGCGAGGAGGTTCAAACCCTGCAAAAAACTCTCGACTTGGTAGAACAAAGAGTAAAAGCCATCAGAGAAAGCCTCGCTGCTCTCGAGCGGCTCAACGGGATGGACTGATAAATTTGCGGCGTCAATTTTTTAGATGTTGCTTCTTTTCTTATGTGTAGTTTTGACTTATTTTTTGTGTTCAATGCTTTCTTCTCCGCTTATAGTTTTCAGCTCCTCCGTGTTCTCTTGATGTAGTTTATGCTTCGCTTTGCTCAACTGGTTTATTCTCCTTTGTCTATCTTTCTCAGTTATCACTTGTCCCTGTCTGGATTCCTATGACGTGCCCCTCGTTTTTATTCTATCTTTTCTACCCCAATACCCCCCTACTACATTCATTTCCTATGATTTTTACGAGACCTGTCAGTAAGATGACATAGTGTATAACGACTTTTATGTCCCCAAAATCCTCGCCTAGTGTCAATGAATTTAACGTTCTGGTGATATTTAAACATTAAAAATCTTTGGGAAGATATAGTAATCACCATATCTGCCAGAGCGTCTTTTTATTAGGGCTTCTTTTAGATGAAAGTAAGTAATAGAGAGCGCTATCGTGTATTTGAACGTCACTGCTAAAAGGGACAATTACATAAGCCTGTCATTGCTCATGAGCACAACATTTTTTGCATTCTCCTCACCGTCGCCGACCATGACGGGAAACAATAAACTTCACTGCAGACCGTCATGTCAGATTCTTATGCATTGCCCAAAGGTGGTGCCTCCCTCATTCTATCCTTCCGAGTCCAGAATAAGGTTGTCTTGATCGTCGGTTCTGGCATTCTTGCCGCATCCAGGGCGTTCGCTGCGTTGGAAGCGGATTCTTCGGTCGTTATCCTAGCGAAAGGAGGCATTGAAGCAGCTTGCGATGAAATTCAATGGAGAGTGCGTCAGCGACAGATCCAGTTCGTGGATTGGGAGGATTTACCGAGCTCGTCAGCATCGAACAACGATGCGGATCGTCTGGAGGCTTTTTTACAGGCTACTCCAGGCATCGCTCTCGGTGTCATAACCGACACGCTATCGACATCGCAAAGACGCGACCATGCATCTGCTCAAGAAATCTACCGCGTCTTCCACGCACGGAATATACCAGTAAACACGACCGATATCGCTGAATTTTGCGATTTTACGTTCACATCTTCGCACCGGTTCGAACATCACGAGACAGGAGAGAAAACACCGCTTCAAATTGGAGTAACGACGAATGGTCAAGGTTGTCGGTTGGCAGCGCGTCTGCGTCGGGAGATTGTTTCGAAGCTTTCGCGTGAAGTTGGCGCGGCCGTAGAGAAAGTCGGTCAATTACGTGGTATAGCGAAGGATGGATCCGGAGCGGAAGCTCACGTTGAAGAAGACGAGGAAATTTGCGAAGAAAGCGCTGTCTTAACCCCCAACCGACCTGTGCCGTCTCGAAGCAATTCGGAAAGCGCCTCAGAGAGCAGAACGCGACGTATCAAATGGGTAGCCCAAATTAGCGAATATTGGCCTATTTCCAAACTCGCATCCATGTCGGAGACCGATATGCAAGAAGTATTTGCAGATTCCAACCCACACCACCCCTCAGCAGCTTCTGAAGCGCAGTCGCCTTCTTTACATTTCGGGACGTTCTCAAAAGCTGGCCGTATTCTTTTAGTGGGCTCAGGTCCAGGTCATCCTTCGCTCCTTACCATCGCCACCCACACTGCACTTACGCAACTCGCCGATCTCGTACTATCCGATAAGCTTGTTCCAGCTGCGGTACTATCACTTATACCCAAGCATGTGGAGGTCCGCATTGCGAGAAAATTTCCAGGCAATGCAGAAGGCGCCCAAATCGAGATGATGGAAGCTGCTATTACCGCTGCGAAGAAAGGATTAACCGTAGTTCGTGTACGTATACCCTTGCCCTCATTTAACTCGTTTTATACTGATGATCTCATGTTCGTGGATAGCTCAAGCAAGGAGACCCAGTAGTCTATGGACGAGCGGGTGAAGAGGTGCTATACTTCCGCTCACATGGCTTTGAGCCTGTTGTGATACCTGGCGTCAGTTCCGCTCTCGCTGCGCCTACATTCGCTGGAATACCAGTCACGCAGCGCGGTGTGGCAGAATCTCTCATTGTCTGCACAGGTGTGGGCCGGAAAGGAAAAGAAGTCCAGTTACCTGGGTATGAGCGCGGGAGGACTGTCGTCATCCTGATGGGCGTAGCGCGCATACAGCAAGTCATTAATGCACTTGTAGAAGACTCTTCCTCGGAACCAAATGGGGGCCAAGGACGTCGCGACGGACGCGGATATCCGCTCAACACACCGATCGCCATCATCGAGCGTGCTTCGATGCCAGATCAGCGTGTTATTTCTTCGACTTTAAAGGATATAGTGAGAGCGTTGGAAAGCAGCGGCGAACAGCGCCCTCCTGGTATGATGATTATCGGTTGGGCCGTCTTAGCTCTCCATGGCCAAGGCGACATGGGAGTTTTGGACAAGGATGGAGAAAGTCAGGATGCGGCACGCGTCAAGAGGTGGTTAGGTGGCGACGATGCCTGTGGCTGGAAAGTGCGCGAAGGACTCGAGACAGGGTGGGAGGATCTCTGATGGCTGGCATCATCAGGTACCGGCTATACCTATTCTCTTCTGCCTCCCTCGACTTACCCCCTCTATTTACTCTTCAGTGATGGTCATCGACGCCACAAGAAATTCTTACAAAAATACGGTTGATTGGATATATTTATCGACTTCAAATGGCATACCGAACGTAGCACGAAATACGCTCCCTCGCTATCTGCCATCACCAACGTAACACTTATCGATGTTACCTTGTAAAGAACGCAATTTTCGTCACGTTGTAATACAATTCATACAACTCTCTCTTGGACATTACTAAATCTCCCTCGAAAACAAGCTTCGCATTCCCATCCCGAATGATCACCGAAAAATTGTGTTCGACTTGCGGTGCCCATTACGTTGTTTGACGTTCCAGCCACTTCCCATGCTCTGCCTGGTTCCACTTCACCTCGTTGTACACTGCTTCCCAGTCCTTGCACTCGTACACCCCATGCCAGTCTATGGGGTTCTTGTGGGAGGCAAATTGAAAGGACTCGAGCTCCAAATCGCCGTGGCACATGACCATTTGGCGCACGTAGTTCAGACAGTGGCGTGAAAGAACAGTGGGCTGCTCGTCCTTGGGGCGCTCGCGCACCATCTCCTGACGGAGTATATCCAGGCATTTGAGTTGGTGCATCATAGAGATCGTGAACGGCCGTCGATAGGGACCGAGATGTACGACGCCGTTTTGGGGTACGAGAGCAGCCCACTCGGCCGCCCCGTCTTCAGTATCCAGACGAAAGTGTTTTGGATTGTCGAAAGCCATGAGGATAGACTTCCGTTCTATCGGCCAGACTTCAGGATAATCGTCGCCAACATAACCTGGGAAGGAGGACCCCGCATCGAATAGTCAAAAATGGCAGAATACCTCCAAAGTTACCGATGGTGAAGATACTCACTGTAGTCTCTTGTGAGCTGGGAAATCTCTGTATTGAGCCACAAAATTCTCGCGAGCTTCACCAAGAAGCTCAAGCCGACAAAAATTAGGCTTATCCAAGCGATAAAGGGTGCTTTGCGTTGCTTCGAAAAAGACTGCATGTGAAGGAGCGATCGAGTTGGGCTTCGATTTCGCGTCTTGGCCAGCGTCAAAGACACGAAGAAATCACTTTTCGGCTTTATTGAGGCTATAAATTTATATGTCTTTGCCATTGTTATTCACCGTGTTCACAGCCTCTGACAGCACACTCATGGTTTCGGCAAGAAGGGGATATGCGACCTTTCCATTTGTGGCACGTATCAAATGCTTCGGAAATACTGACTTCGAGGCCAATTTGGGGTCTATACTGTTGCCATCCTAGCTAAACTGCGCGCATGGTTTCACAGTCCCAGTCTCTCAGTGGCTACAGGTCAACACCGTCGATTATTTTTGTACGTGATCGCCACTCAATCATCTGTGTTCTCCCCACACAGAGCGAAGATAGAATACGAAGACTCTCATATCCGTCAAGGCGTGCCAGACACAGATAGAACAGACACCGGTATGACGCTGGGTTATACTGCTTAGTTTCTGCTTTCGAATCAATTTCTCGTGGGCCTAGAGGATACATAAATCCGCTTTGCGACTCGATATAAGACCAGAGAAGCCCCCTCAGTTCCATCTCCGCAGCATACTATCATCTTCAGCATGGCAGACGCACTTTCCCAGTTCGAACATTCGATCTACATTGGAAGCTACATGAGCGGCATCCTCTATGGTAAGTCTTCTATTCCCTTTAGCGTAGGACATTATACCGATTGCTGTGCAGGGATAAACCTCGTCATGTATTTTCTGACGTTGCAGGGTCTGTTACGGAAAACGAATCACAACTCACCCAAAAGTCGAAGGTTCTTCGCCATATATAGCACCATCCTCCTGCTGTTGATCACTATCGATGTCGCTGTCAACGCGGTATGGGGTGAGCTGATGTGGATCGAAGGTCGCAACGGGCCAGGTGGTGTCCCAGGTTTCATTGCTACTCAGACCGCTGCATGGTATCAAACTATGGGCTCTACCGCCGTCGTGATTATGATTTTCATGGGTGATGCCTTGTTGGTATGCTCTAGTTTTTATTGACGTCAATGAATGTCACTCATCCTGAATTCAGCTTTACCGCCTCTTTGTTATCTATGGATCGAAGTACATTGTGATCGCCTTTCCAGTGCTTGCATACCTCGCTGGACTATGTAAGTCTGTCAATATATACGAAGGGTTCATTTATCTAATCACCATTTCACAGCCTTGGCTATCATCGAACTCGTCATCGCTGGCAAGCCGGGAGGAAATTTCTTCCACGGAAAGTCGATTAATTTCGGCACGCCTTACTACACAATTACTATTTCGTTGAACATCATCATTACCCTTCTCATAGTGAGCCGCCTTCTCAAACTCGGGAAGGCCGTCTCAAGGGCACTCGGTCGGGATAGCGCCAAAATGTACACCAGCGTCGCAGCTATGCTTGTCGAGTCTGCCGCTCCCTACAGCGCAGTTGGCGTCATGTTTTTGATTCCCTATGCCATGGGGAACCCAATCGCCATTTCCTTCGGCCAGGTCTGGGCGAAAATTGCCGTACGTCCTACTTTCCAGATTCAGCGGCCTTCGCATGTTGCTAATGATTTCTCTCTTTGGATCGTAGTGCTTGGCTCCCCAGTTGATCGTCCTTCGTGTTGTCACTGGTCGAGCTTGGGGACGTGAAGTTATTACCCAAGCTCAGAGCAACGTGGAGTTCTTGAGCAACGGAAGACCAGTAGTCCACGCTTCTGGAATTGAATTGCAGAGCCATGGAACTACGACTCTAGGAGATGCAGCCACTGAGAAGTGGAATAGTAGCACTAAAAGCCTCGGCTCCTCGTAAATGTCATGAAAATAGTAGCGGCCTCTTCTTTAACTAGATGGTAATGGACAATTAATACGGGCTTTCCTTTTCTTAACTTATACAACCTTCATTGTGTTTGTACGACGCGTAGTACCGATTCGAAATTTGATACTATCTTGTTCTCATGGGTGCTGAATTGAATTCGAGGCGATTGAACGGAACAACGTGCCTTCCCAGAGCAGGGACTCGCTCAAGTCCTCTGTCAGGGTTATCCCTGACTACAATTGTTCAAAGGTCTTGACGGATTTATGAGTATGCCTATTTCTCAAGCGTTTTAGTTCTGTTTCGACTCATGCAGCTTATTTTATTTTATTTTCAAGAAATCAAACATGCGTCGGGTTTCAATTGGACGATAAAAATTGTCACCTTTCGACATCTTCTGTGTCTTGGGTTACATGGTTACAGCGGCAATTTCTGCGGGAAAAATTTTTTCAATATGTTAATTGACGGTACTTGTATTAATATACTTCCCTCTAATAAGAAAGCTCAAGAAATATGCAAGACGTCGTGAATGTCCTCAAATGCGAGGACACTTGACTCCGGGTAACTTGTGTGTTAACTCGCATAGATTAAAAGCGGGGATATAATTTGATGAATTAAAGATAGCCATATCCATTGGATATACTGCAGGAGGGCCGTCGTGCAAAATGGAACAGAACTGACTATGACTTCTCATCGGACTCCTTGACGACTACAGCTGCAGCTTTTAAAAAAAATTAGTGGTCATATGTCTGAGAGAATAGTAAAAACTTTATAGTATAAGCCCCATATAATATTCTAAGATGCGCTTCTTGCGCGCTAGCAAAGCCTCAAAACGGCACAATTGCCCAGCAATTATGAGGCTGAAAGTTCTCAAATTGCATGAAATTTACTGAGAACGAGAGTGAGAGAATTAACTCTTATCAGATAGAGAATTGGGCATCCGAGAGAGCGTCTGAACCGCGTGAATATATTCAAGAATTAATCTAGCCAACTTGAAGAACATTGGCTGTGTATCCCATTTAAAATTATATGCAGGACCTTCTAGACCTTTGAACAAATAATCGAGTTTCATATAAAAGACGAGATTTATCCTACTATGTTCTTGGCCTGGCGCGCCCCTCTATCTATCTAGACCTTAGCTGTCCATATCCTCAGAGCAAGTGCCGATGCACATATGTGAGAAAAGCGTAGCCAACTATATATAGATTATCAATATTTCTAAAATTAGACATTCAGCCACAATAAACGATGCACATACAGCTGCCGCGTCCAAAGGGCCTTCCTTCTTTATCAAAGAGCCATAGATCTAATTCCAGGACCATAGAGTACCTTAATAGAAAGCGGTGACATGTTTCAGTTGGATTCATGACGACCACTGAATATTGAAGGCGATCATTGGTTTACGTTCCCCTGTTTGACCGACTGCACCGAGCTTCGAATGAGTAGACGCCTATGGTGAGTCGCCCTCCTCAATATCCAGTCATTTAGTAATAAAATGCAAAATTCCGAAGAGATATAGATACACTTTTTAAACTTAGCTATCAACTGCTCCATAGATTCCTTGTAATTTTTGCATGTTATAACGTATTTCCAATGCACAAAGGTTTGATGCGCCATTCTCCCCCTTCAGAACGCCCAGAAAATAAGATGATGACCTTACCTCATCCTGATTCGCTGTCTCGTCTAATTTTTTTTCCCTTGGCATCTAATTAATCTGAAGTATACTTCATTGCGGAAGGCTTTCATTTTGTCAGACTCGCAATCAGCGTTGTTGTACATGCATATGACCTTTTGCAACGCATGCATCACGCGTTTACATTCCGCAGCTCGAGTTAAGTAAAATAAATCGCATTCTTTGAATACCATTCAGCAGCAATTGTCGCCGAATAATCGACGCTCGTCGTACCAAGGAATGTTCCATAAGCATATGGCGTCCAAAGGTAGTTGAGAGCGTTAGACACGCATCACGGCTTGAAGATGCAACTCGATTTGGTAAGATAATTAAACCCGAAGTGCCTGACTCGTGCCGAGATTGCTTCAAACGGGAATTTGATCGTGTGGCCTATTCTGAGCTGTGCTTGGCTTCAAAAAAATATAAAACGGCGTCGAATCAGGTTCATGCCAATCAAGCCACAAAGTTCTAACAAGCAAGATGGTCAAAGGTCTTTTCGTTATCATTAACCTCGCAATTACTCTCGTTGTTGCCAGACCGGTCGCTCCAGGTATGCGGACTTTAGTACTAGTATGTTGTACTGCACCATTCTGACACGATCTGTAGACACCCTAATCACTACTCCAGTTCATACCCCAGTCGATACTGCCTGGCTTCGCTCTGTCTCAGAGGATCTCCCTCAGAGAGACCCGACCGATACCGCTTGGCTTCGAGCGCTTCCGGACGAAGACCCCGTCGACACTGCTTGGCTTCGCGCCCTTCCCGAGCCTGGGGAACCCGTCGATACCGCGTGGCTGCGCGATCTGCCGGAAAAGACTCCAATTGATACAGCATGGCTGCGTGCTCTTCCAGAGACATCGTAAAGAGCTATCTATTTTGGTAAGTCCGAATAATGCGTCGGAGATGTCTCGTCACTGATATTTCGAAGCCCACCACGCTCGACAATATTTCATTTATAATCAGAGAGAGGAGGGATTATGGATACTCACTAGCTATTATGATATTTATTCAATGTGTGTTGGTTTCAAACGTTTCGAACTGTACTACCGCAGTAAATTTTACTTGTTTCTAAAGTTCTGTTTTCGTATATGATCAGATCTTACTGAATACCGAGAGGCCGCCAAGATAAGAGAAGACCCTTGACGTTCCCTGCCATAAGCTATTGATATGAATACTAGAAAAGTCCACCAAAAATAAGATGAACTTGATGCAGTTTGTTATGCGGCTTGCTTTTAGGACTTTCCAAGTCAGCAAATTCTGGAATCGCAATCAAAAGCATTCGGAAGCCCAATTTCGCACGATAAAAATAACTATTCAGCGACTGAGATCCAAACATTATAGGATGGCGATTACGACCGTCCGTCATCATGCCGGTGAAGGCAAATATTCTCAGATGGTATTTACTCCTCAAAGAAAAAGAATCATAGTCATATGGAGCCTGATGCACGTTGCGCATCAGGGGTAAATGCTTTGGAGGTACTAAGATATGTATGGTTAGAACTATGTACGGACTTTTCAGAGGGCACAGAATCCGAAGTCCGGTGCCGCATAGGGTCACCGATGTCAAGTCAATCACCTCGCTTGAACCAAGTCCATGCGGATAAGTAATAGAGTTTTGTATGGGGCAAATGAATAAGGAACGGACCGATGGCACAAGCGCCCATTGGTCGGTTGTGGCCCTTCTGTAATCTCAATAGTTATTGACCCCTCACTCGCAGAATCGCGTAACCGCAGATATATGAATCCGAATATCGTCACTTGGCCTCCACATGCTCTTACATCTGCATGTTCGCGCAAGACCGAATAATATATATATACACTTTTTTTTTCATAATCAATGACATATCGGCACGTTGCCGGGAAAAAACCACGTCGCGGGAAAGACTTCGGAAGCCTTCGAATCCACCGTCATCTGACCCTCAAAGGTACGACCTGCTCTCAGTGGTCGAGATCCATCACTCAAAAACATACCAATGACCTACGTTAGAGCTTCGTGAACACAGATCAAGCTCACTTTCTCGTCCATTTGCCACACGGCGCATGCATCATGACTCAAGTCCAAGGCAAATTCATTCGGTGACAACTTTTTAGGAATATATAGCACAAATACGTTTGAATAGACAAGGGTTTTGATTCAGACTATGGATTGATATTGCTTGATGAAGATTCCTGAATGATCGGGATTCAGAACCGACGAATAACGAATAAATAGAAAGCAGGCTCACCCCAGGTCTCATTTTGATTGGTCCAGACGTCGATGTCGCATTGTAAGGAGCTATCGGCACAGGAGATCTGGTATCCCAGGAATGTGCCGATTTTACAGACGAAGCGCTCCAGCTCAACCTCGTCGCCAATCCTTGCTTTGACGATACCTAAATCTCGTAGACAACTGGGACGAGTTGACCACGAAATAAGGCTTTGCTTCAGAGGACGCTCAGCGGCAACTTCGCATATTCGTAGAGGGACTGCATTTGAAGTGGTGGGAACGGTGAAAGGATGCGGAAGGGTATTTTCTCTGCGAGGGAGCCGTATTATCAAGCTACAATATTCCATTCCATAGTCGAGTACATTGAACTGAACTATCGTGTGCACCTACAGAAGAAACAATGACGGGTGACCATGAAGAAGCACAGCGTGATCATGCAGAATCGAACTCACTGGCGCTTCTTTGTTGTTCGAAACTTTAAATCGTCTGTCCGGAGGCGACAAAAGACCAAAATCGCTCAGCCATCGGTGCGCGTCGATGGGAAAGACTTTGTTTGGGTATGCTGGACTGACTTGCACCGCGAGCCGTGGCTCGTTCACCAGTGGGGCGTAATGAGAGGCGTTGATCTTCTGTGAGCCATATAGCGCGTCGAGTCCGACATATGGATTCTTGAATTCCAGGTTTTCGAATGCTTGGATCGACTCTTTGGTGTCCAGAAGCAACCTAGCGATGAAGAAAAATGCAACGACGTCCAGCAAGAAAAATGCTAGTAAGCCGATTGTTACGAGAGTCAATAACTTCGGAGGGTGATTATCTCGGCGAGATATGATGGAAAGAGCTGCAATACTTGAGTTTCTGTATCTTCATTCATTATAGCGCTCACCTTGATCGCCATCGGACTCTTGATCCCCCAACAACTCTAAAGATTCGGATGCATCAACTCTGTGATTCATGGGAGGAATGTAAGAAAATGTCAGAACAAGTAACAAGCAAGAAACGACGAAGTTCCAAAGGGGAACTAGATGCTAATTGATAGAATCTGAAAGCACGGGTCTGGACTTGGCCGACTCTCACAGGTTATGTAAATGAAGATGAACCCACTTTCTAAACAAATGGATCGATTACCTGAGCGAGGATATAGTGGAGTGATGAGATTTGTAGCTCTGCTGCAGTTGGAGGAATGAATCAAAGGTGGCCCAAAGATTCGGAGCGAAAGTGATGTCCGCAAGTTTCCGGGGGTTTCCTGGAATCGCCGCCACATTGATTTTTCCCACAATTTATGTTGTTCATCTTCTCAAATGATGTGCAATTTTTCAGTCAGAATTTTAAGGACGGTTAACCAACGTAATCGCTCGACAAGAAATTTAACCTCAAATTATAATAATTACATCCCTGCATCTGATATTAACTTTCTTGAATTGGGTACCCTCAGCTGAAAATGCACGAGAACAGAGTATTTTAGGAGCACACATGGTTTCCCTCAGTGGCCTATATTATATCATGATAGCATACTTATACATCCCAGATGTTCTACTTCATGACATAGCGGGATTGCAGAGCTGCCAATTTCATGGAAGTGCTTTGGTCTGTCAGTGTAATGTCGCTGGCCGGCACCAGTGATGCTCAGTTGATATATTGTATTTGAAGACTACTTTTTATTCAATGTCTCAGAAGGAACAGATGCGCTGGCCAATCTCCCCATGGAGATGGCATAATTGTTTGACCGACTCGAGTGAAGCCGAGGCCAAGATAGATAGGCACCTATGTACAGGAAAAGGTGAATAAAACATGCGAAGGAAATGCGGGTTGTAGCACCCACATTTGAATCTGAGGTGGCTACACAACCAAGGCTATAACCACTCGCTGAGGCCTGAAATTATGTCCTTGAATGTACCAGCATAAGAGCGTATTCTAGCCGAACCTTTTCCTCAACAAGTCCGATTAATTGTCGAAGGATGCCTTTCCTCTGATAGTCCTGTCGGACGGCCGTCATATGAAGCCACCAAGCATCTCGTTTTCCATGGATAATGTGTAATTAGCTTTCTCCAGTTCAGGTCCAGTGAAGATTCGGTCATCAAAACATTTTACATTCGGTCCAAGAATATCGCTCGCAAAATTGGACAACCTTGGAAGATACTGATCAATAAACAGAAATTTGAAGATAAGGCGAAGAACCTGAGCTATAAGATGATTAATTCTTACCGTCGCGAAGTAAATTTTCCCTTCTTCTGACACCCGTAGCATAAAATCATTGAAGGCAATAGATCGTTGTTCCTTCCTGAATCGCCGTGTCCGACCGCATTTGAGGAATTTTTTGGTCTATGATTGGCATAATATACTCACGAATTAAACATGTCTTGTCCAGGAGGTGTCCACGCAGCAAAACCGACCAGCTCCTGATCCGTATTCGTGGCCGTATAATATTCGCCCCGCAGAGAACATGCTCGCAACATCGTCAGCGCTTGCAATCTCACCAACGATCTATCCCCACCCGATATACTGATTGCGCCTCGATCTATAGATATCAGCTGTGCTTAGCGGCGAATGAATCGAGTAACGACAATGACGTTGGCTTACCATTTTGCATTAATTCATAAAATAGATCGGCAGCCTGGCCGAGCTGCCCATCTTATCGCGATGTTTTGATTAAACGACGGCAGTCAAAATACGTTGCACTTACCTGTTGGTTTCTCGATGCGTTGAATAGTATATGCCATCAATACCGTCCTTTGCGAAGGAAGGAGAAAGAGATAAGACCTATGGAAAGCATGACGCAATCGCAATTGATGCCTGTGCTCGGAACATGCCCTGCTTACATGCGCACGAGCATTCAATATTCGATATTCAATATTTGTGAGAAAGCACATGACACGAGTGCTATAAAGGAGCTTTTGTGTTAATGGTGAGCCTGGAAATAAAAGCGAGCTGTCGGCTTATCGCTCTATTTACAATCGGTTTCTGTGAATGCCATTTACGGCGACACGCAGGTAATGTACAGGTACGTATTATATTGATACAGGGCGTTGCGCTGAGATATGTATATGTCCATATGCACGATCGAACTGAGTGCCCAACTAATTTGGTGCGTGCGGGGATTCTTATGCATCTCTCACATTTGCGACGGATCATCAAAGCTGAGAAAATATACGGTTCAGACAGTGGGCACAGGGTAGGTTTGTTCTTATTGCATGACATAAAGCTGGGCTTGTGGCCCGTGGATTTTCACTCCTCCGCGGCAGGCGGCTAAATATGTTTTATATTGTGTTCAATCGCATGGAGGGACGTGACGAACGTATGCGTATTCCCCGCCATAATTTTGAATCGAGTCGAATGTTGGACGTTCGTACAGCAAAGTTTATCCTTTGAACTAGCATGGACAACATTACACCAACGAGGGAACAGAGTAGACAATTATTGACGAAGAGGAAAGGGCAGAAAGTATAGCCATATGACATGGATGACACTCTAATATATTTGCAATGTCTACGATATTTACCATCCTGGCCTGCAACTGTAGATATATCGCGACAGATTCATATGTAGAAGGAAAGGCTCAACGCTTCGAGTTCTGAACAACGAAGCGACGGTAACTTTGCCATATGTTTCCCCAAAGACCTTGAATAGCTTGATTCTTAAATCCTAGGAATGTGTTGAACCAATACGATAATAGTGCCCTAAACTTCGCGGTCGGGTGATTGTCTAAGCCCATATTGAATACATGGATCGGCCATTGACCCCAAGGAGAATCCATCGATGTGGATCCCTTGTAGTCGAAACCCAGACCCGTATAAACACGAATCTAAACACAATCCTCATGATCAACTGTCATCAGAGACCCTCAAGGAACGTAGTCACATTATCATCATTTGTTGTGCATGTCGCAAGGTATTCGCCTCGTTTTTCGGCCTATCAAGAAACAGTACGTTAAGTATACCCTTTGAGAAATACGTATTCCGTACTCGCCTTTTCCCGCACAACTTTGACCATCGTTCGTAGAACTCCTTGCCTCTGAAAGTCGCGTCGCACCATCGCCATGTGTAGCCACCAGGAATCTATCTTTCCCTAAGGCGTAGTCAGCTAATGAGGATGGAACATATCATACGGGTGCACATACCGTCGGCCCAAGCAGACTTGCCACAAATCCAGGAAATTCAGCAATGTACTAGTAAGGCAAGTCTTAGAACTTTATCTAAAAGATTCAATGGGGCAATGTCACCTTCGTTTTGAAGTAAGTCTTAGCTTCCTCGGATAACTTAGCCATGAACTCGTCGAAACCCAATCGTCTCTGTTCCGCGCTATGTGGGGTAGAGATTATTGTCAAGACCTGCCCCCGAAGGCAAAAAGGTTGTCGTAAAATACGGACGTGCTAAACATTTCCTGGCCGGGGGGCATCCACATGGTATAACCAATCATCTCTCCTTCCTCATTCGTGGCTTCGTAATACTCTCCGGCAAGGGCCCCCGCACGCAACAGGGCCAGTGCCTGTAAGGGCATAAGGGAGATGTCTCCTCCCGCCAAGCTGACGGCGCCCAAATCTTTGATTTACAATAGACGATTTAAATTTTCGGCTTGAAACTGAACGAATCAGGGTCACTTACTTGTCTTCATAAGGTCTGCGAACAGATCCGCTGCCTCGCATAGTTGGGCTTCTGAGGGAAGCAAGTCGGTTAGACTTTTGTGTTATTCACGGACGAGCTGAAATAATTCACCTGTTGGATTGACCACGCGCTGTACGCGAAAGGAAGGGGCCATCGTTCTGTATATGGGCACGGAGGGACGCACCACCTCAGGAAAAGAGAGCAGGCGCAATTGTACGGCGGACAGTTGATGGCCAGATTAATGACGAGAGGGATCATTATAATGCCTACCCTTCCTCATCACGCGCCGCACCTTGATGGAGGCAGTCAGCTCACCGTGTAGGATTCACCGCACTAATTCGCAAAGGCGAACTTAAAGTGGGTAGTCGAGCGGATTTTGGGTTGCCAAAGACGCCTTCGGCGCTGAAATAATCTATACAAAAAAGATTGTCAAGAAAACCAAAATAGAAACAACAGTAAACCCAACAGCAGAGTTTCGGAGGTCCTTGTGAACGAACAGTTGTATACATCCCATCTACAATCCGGAGATCTAAGACGTCAGTGAATGTCAAATCCAGGGAAAACACAAGTTGCATTTACAATATAACTATCAGCCAGGGCTCCAGAATCCTGTTCTATTGTGGGATGGGAACCACAACTCATGGAACAGGAACGCTTCTCAAATATTTGAAGCTATTTTTTCTCATGGCCTGTTTGAATCGTCTGCTACAACAGTCTGCAATTCAAGATCACAGTACTTGCATTCAATAATCATGCAGAAAAAAAGGCTGGAAAAGACTCACCTTTTCTCGTTCCTTTTGCTAGCGACAAGTTCTCTATACCTGACCTGGACCCTAGTGTCCTTTTCTAAAGATGTGAAGAAGCTCCTGCAACTGCAGCAAAGGAGAAGTCCCGTCGTGCAACCAATCGACTCGTACTGTAAGGCCCCTTCAATAATGACTTGGCGCGGACGCTAAACTGAAGCATTTTTGGCGCGCAGCTTTCATTGGCGACGATCATCCAATCCGGCTTCCCATCGAGGAGAAACTCGTCAAAATGACAGTCCAAGAAAGCGTTCACTACGACCTCGTAGCGCCCGAATCGGAGGCCGAATGGCTGTGGACAGCTACGGATGGCGACGGACACGTCCGCATCGGAAAGGAAGAGCGCATGTTCGCGGTCGCCATGTTCCACGAGCTGCATTGCTTGCGATGGATCCGGAAGACGATCGATGAGGGCTGGAGCGCATTCGACCACGCGCGTCAGGCGCACATTCTACACTGCTACAATTATCTTCGTCAGTGGACACTTTGCGCGGCCGATGCTACCCTCGAGCGCGGGGACTTCATGACGCGAAATTTCACCACCGAGAGGATCGGGGCGACGCATACGTGCGTGGACTGGGTTCCTGCTTATGAGATGATGAATGAGAAGTGGCGGGAGTGGAATAAATTCCGTATCGCTCACGACATCCCCTGGCACGACGATGTTACATAGATTTTGAGTATTTCCTGTAGTTTGGAGATAATTGTAACACTGCACGCACAAACGTCTATAGAATTGGCAACAAAAGGTCAATTTGCGGTAGGGGTTGAGAAACAATACCTCACGTTGCCCCAATGGAAGCGCCCCCAGCCTCGCGCCTATTTCCCCGCACCAATTTCTCCCCCACATGTCGGCAACATCCTTTCATTATCGGGTGCTGCGGATAACGTTGTAAGATACCTATAACACGAGGCGAAGCGTGATCCGATGAACATACGAAGAAAGATTATCACTATTGGGATACGAATGACCGCCTATTAGAGTCCCATTACATCAAAATATGTATGTAGTACGATGCTCACAAATCGTTGCTTGAGTGTATCAGCTGGGGCCCAATAGGTGTTGCTTGCTGATTCATCGACCATCACAAATAAGGTGATATCCCGGCATCTGGACCGGAACTTCGAAGGTTACAAGACACGAAGAACGCAACGTGAAAAACACACCTCTTACGTATAGCGCGCTTATACATACGAGATGACTTCGGGAGTCAGCAGTTAGTGGACATTCTATCTTCAGTCAGAGGACAACAACCTAGTCGACAAACGTTAGAAGTATTCCAGTTCAGGGGATAACCCCGAGTAGTGGTAATAATGGGTTCCGAATCATTGACCCATAACTCTGGAGCCCACACGTTCGCGGAACCAACTACTGGGTACGTTCGTCACGATGATGTCGGTTGTTGGTAGTATCACTTGCTCTGACGTCGAAGAGACGTAAGAATATGTGGTGTTTTTGTCATTGACCCAATCGGCCACAGACAGAGCAATAATAAGCACGGTTTTAATCACTACAAAGAACGTGAGCTAGTACTGCAGACAGACTGCATGCAGATGAAGGAAAGCGTCAACTACGTACCGCATCTAAAAACGAGAAGGACATAGAACACAAATATAGACACAGAATGTCAACAACATATCATATTAGTTATGTATATAATAAACTGAGAAACGCCGATGAGCATCAATTCTAACAGCTAGTATAGGACGTACATTTATCTTATCCTAGCACCTCGTAGTCCTTTAAGACAGCTCCTGGGTCCTTTTTTGAGCGATCCTTAATAAGTTGGAAAGTGTATTTTGAATCGCTATCATCGTCCTCTGCATCCTGCACGAGCTCTATCAGCGCCTCTAGCGCCTCCTTCATCACCAACAGGACAAAATTCGCCGTCGCCGAAATCGAATCGTCGTTGAGCTCCTGGAAAGCTTTGTGAATCTGCTCCGCAGCTTTTCGCATGATTTCCTGGGCTTGAGTCTCCGTATTGGCACCTCCACCGGCCTTCATCATGCGGTGGAAATTGCTGAAGAGTTCCTCCACTTCCTCTTCGGGGATTCGGGTGAATGACTGATATAGTCTTTTGAAGTATAGGTATGTCTCCGTGGTATCTTCGAAGTTGGTGTGTTCGTAGCCAGCGTCGACCTTTTGCATAAATATGACGCCCGCCAGTAGACCGAGCGCAATCTCGCTGTCGTCGACGAGGTCATACATCGTCAGGAGCGTCAGCATGTTGGCGAGTAATAGGGTTCCTATTTCACGAGTCGGCTTCCCCATAAAAAATGTCAAAATCCCGTCTACGCACCGAACGCCGCCCCAACCCATCGTGAGCGTGGTTGTCCATCCTTCCTAAACCGAATTTTTGCAAGTATCCCGCTTGGCCTTCCGATTTGTATTTGCTGGACTTGCGCCCGCGGTGGCGAGACGTGTATTGGGCGCCTAAACCCTGTAATGGCCCGCCGTGCGATGAAGGCTGGCCGCGAAATCGCCCGCCAGGAGAGCATGGATTGAAGAAGAAAAGGTGTCGATTGTCGTCATCCTCCGCAACTGCCTGGGTCGAGCTTATATAAGCTCTCTCAATGTTCGAACGCGACGCTTGCGCGACGCGATCACTGATCGCCTGCCACCAACGGCGAGTATGTATATACGCGAGCGCTCAGCGGAAGGACCATCGAGATTCGACGAGAAACACGCGAACTTCTTCTTCACACACGAGGCTACAACAACTTGGAAAATGAAAAACTAGAAGTTTACGGTAAGGAGTTGGTAAGGAGGTTCGTTTGTGGTTCGGTTCGTGAAGATCGGCCGAGCCCAGTTAACCCTATTGAGGCAGAACATCTGGAAAGGGTTTTCAATGTAAACGGAGAAAAGAAATACCTATGTAAGTGAAGCAAGAGCCTAAGTCAGATACCCGCTATCATGGATGATGGGTGGCTGCAATAAAGTGGAGGGTACGTAGCAAGTTAAAAAAAATTGGTTACAATGTAGTCAGTTTATCTCGTATTTTAAACAATATGCATGCGAAACGTGTATGAAATATAGGCTCAATCAAAGCAGCCCGGCGTTCAATTGTCTATAAAGTGGTGCTGAAAAAAGTCTGTCAATTGCCTCAGCCTCATTGGGTAGGAAATGACTTTGATACACAAGTATGGTCAGATTTTTCTTGCGGCGTACGCAGTTAATGGCTGTGAATGATGAGGGGCAGGGCTGCTCTTTTTTTGTTTGTTAATTTTTAAGAATTGGGCGCTTCTTGAATCCAAACCGCACTCTCTGGACGGCATGGGTCAGTCACAACATCAAAAATAGAACGAACCAAGCCGACGATAGCGTACCTCGGAGCTCTTCGTATACCGTAATCGCCAGTTCTCATGTTTGCATCAATGCAATGTGTTTTTAATTTCCAGAATATCCAAATTGTCTCGTCCATATGAATTGATCAAAATCCCCAGTTCTTACTATTACTGTCCAAAGTAATAGTGAAATGAAAGCCGACACCACGTAAAAAGGCCTTATTAAAAATAAATATACTCAAAAATCCCAAGTCCGAAGAGCAGGAGTACGCTCAGCGCAAGTAGTATAAACGAGCCATCGGTGGTGATCGCGGTCATATACGATCTCGATTTTACCTTGGAATGAGGTCAAGAATGATGAGCATACGGGAACCACGGAGGTCAGACGACATAAATAACCTGCCGAACAAGCACTTCCTTCACCCTTTCCAGAGCAGCAAAACGAGTAACGTCATGATCAGACTCGCTTGCCACGCACTGCAGCGGTGCTGGTGGTCGTAGCCTCAGTCGTGGCCGTAGCACCGTCGTCCGTGGCGGTGACGGTGACGATCTTCGTGGCAGTGGCAGTGGATGAAGCACAATCGAGGGTGGTGGAAGTGGCGGCCGCATTGTCGGTGACTGTGGAGGTGGAGGAGGTCGCAGTTGCGGTTGTGTTCGCGGTCGCAGTGGCGCTCCTCGTTGCAGACCCTTTCCCCGTCCTGTTTCTCCTCGTGCTTGACGTTCCCTTAGACCCCGACTTTCCGGTCTAAAATGAACTCCGGTTAGCCTGGATCAAGGAGCAGATGCTCAAGGACTTACAGAAGTCTTGACGGCGGTGGTCGTCGCCCGAGTTTCAGTGGTGGTAGAGTTCCCAGAAGCGGTCTCCGTGGAAGTGACGCTCGCGGTCGCACCTGTCGTCGTCACCGTCGCCGTAGTCTTAGCCGTTGACGACGTAGATGAGCTTTTGGTGACAGTTTTAGTTGCTTGCGCGGCGTTCGACGAGGAAGCGGAAGTGTTCTTCATATTATTCACAGAGGTATGCTTCATATTGTTGGCAGTGACGGTTTTCGTCGCTTTCGCACCAGAAGCCGTCGAAGTGTCGTGATGGGACTTCTTAATCGTGGTCATACGCGCGCGCGTGGTGCTCGAGCTCGCCTGCGCCATGTTCGTCGCCTTCGCAGTCGCAATGGAAGTATGGGCCGTCAACGTAACGACAACGGTGCGGATGTTGTTGTGTGAGCTGGCGCTGGCGCTGCTAGCTCTCGCAGAGGAAGTTGAAGTGTGCGCCATGTTCGTGGAGGTGCTGGTGCTCATGGCATGGGATGAGCCGTTCGCCTTCACAGACGTCGTAGTCTTGGATGATCCAGAGTTCTTAGTGCTCGTCGAGGTACTCTTCGAGCCGGCGGTCTTCGTCACGGTGACTACGGTATGCATCGCATTGCTCTTGGTTGACGTCGAGGTACTCTTCGAGCCAGAGGCCTTCGTCACGGTGACTACGGTATGCATCGCATTGCTCTTGGTTGACGTCGAGGTACTCTTCGAGCCAGAGGCCTTCGTCACGGTCACCACGGTATGCATCGCATTGCTCTTGGTTGACGTCGACGTACTCTTCGAACCAGCAGTCTTTGTCACGGTCACCACGGTATGCATCGCGCTGCTCTGAGTCGACGTCGCGCTCGCGGTATGGCCCATCTTGCTGCTCGTCGTGCTCGCGCCTTTCGCTGTGGCGGTGACGGTGACGGTGTGTCCCATGCTGCTCTTCGTGGTCGTGCTCTTGGAGCTTCCCGTGTGCGTCATTCCGCCTTTGTTGTTCGAGCTCTTCGAGGTGGAAGTCGTGCTATGCGCCATGCTGCTCTTGGTCGACACGCTCCTGTCGGTAGTAGCCAGAGTCTTTGTGGTGGTACCGGCGCTCGAAGAAGAAGACGAAGAAGATGATGAGGAGGAAGAGGTGGTGGTAGAAGTGGACCCGGATGTGGAGGTGGTCACGGAAACACTGGTCATGTCCGTCGCCGAAGAAGTCGATGCGGCTGAAGACGCACTCGTAGTGGAAGTAGACGCAGCGGTAGACATGATAATGGTGGCCGTCGTTGTCGTCGCGGAGCCAGCGCAAGCCGCCGCGACCTCAGCATGGGCCATTATCGTTTTCGAAAGGTCCATCTGAGCGCTTTCCACAAGCATCGCAACATTTTTGGAGGTAACGTTCCTATTTCAGTCACATCAAATACGCTCAAGCAGTAATATTGACTCTTAACTCACGAAGCGGCATTGCTCAGAATATCCTTCGCGATAGTAAGCGACGTATCGACCTGACTCAGCCCTTCCAAAGGCACAATACCAGCCAGCACTGCAGTTGAAATATTCTTCAGGCCATTCAGCGCATCCTGAAGGCCTGCCTGCACGTTGACGAGAGAAGAAATGAGTGTCGAATCACTACAAAGACACCGTGTCAGAACAAGAACAAGAGAAGACAACCAAAAACTAAAATTTCACTGACTTCGGTGCTGCAGAAGCGATCGATAATAGAGCACTGTTCGTCGATTGCAAACCTGAAGCTACTCGACTCTGAGCGTCCGTGCAAGCCGCTGAAGCGCTGCTGCTAGTTTTACTAGCCATATTTCGAGCATCGAGCGGGGCTGGAGAAACATCAAAAAACAATATTTAAGGAAATAGGGGTCTACGACTTACCAGCATTCGCTTGGAAAGCTGAAGTGAGCGCAAGCGCTGAAAGCAGACAAAATCTGAAGCCAGCCATAGCAAGATACGCTCCGAGCTACAGATGGATTCCGAACTGGAAAGACAGAACGAAACGAAACGAAACGAAACGAAACGAAACGAAAGAAAGAACGAAGGGAAAAGACACCAGGTCTTCAAAAAGACGACACAAAGTGGAAAAACTGTAAGAGAAGAATGGGCACCAATGGCTCGCCCGCCTGCTTTATACGAGCCTCCCGCATGTGTTCGATAGAGACCAGGTTGCTCGTCGAGATGACGACAATATATTGATCAGAGAGAATGGAAAATGCGCATCATCGGGATTCGATAGGGCCAAGCATTATCCAAGAGATTCTGGAGCCCTCGAATCAACGTCCTCGATGATCACAAGCTCTTTGAAGCGCTTAAATGGCGCCTATAGCGACAGGTGCAGCGAGCAACTTCCGAGGTCGAGCGTCGAAATGGTGCTGAGAGTGTGGCTCGTATGGTCAGTCATTTAGAGTACACCTTTGAACTCACAAAGGAGCTACAAAGTAGTTGGTACCCGCAGTTCTTGAAAACATTAGCCGCTTGTTGTCGGTAGCAACGAGACGAACTTTTGATCACAGGGGTCCTTTTCAGGGCCAGGCCTTGTAACATATGGAGGTTTGAAGCTCTGGTACAAAGCACCGTATTGCATCATATCATATAGCAGGCTTATTATCCAAAGAGAGAAGTATAAGATCAAGGCCATAAAAAACCATCGATTCGGTGAGAATGGAATGGAATGAGGGGAGTTGGAGTAGACGGTTGAAGAGAAGGAACGGAATTACATATGACCAAATTATGACATAGGCGGAATTTGAATATGGAGAGCTTACGTCAGGAAATACCATATATAGAGGTAAACCACCGCAACTTCATATCCCATCAAGTCAGCGCTGAACAGAACGCTAGCGCTGAAGCGCCCATACCAGCTCTCAAGCGCTTGTAATTAATCGGATCGATTCATCGATACCGACTAGCGTTAAATAGACTGGACAACCGAACGACTGTACATAAGGATGGTCCGGTATGTGTCTGTCACTTCATCGCCTTCGGTACGCTTGAACTCAAATTGAACTGGAATAGTACGTCTGCAGAGAAATGAAATCCAACTTGAAGCAATCAGTCCAAACATCGTCATCTACATCCAGCATTCTGATATGGGAAAAATCGAACGCATGTTTTGAACTTTTCGCGACGAAGTTTCACCTTTAACTCAACTCGCAATCCCTTGCTTCACGAATATCCAAGTTGCGTTGCGGTTCCGTTACGATTTGGTGCGCTTCTCTTAAGCCCAGGGTCCACGGGCATATGATTTCGAGAATAGCAATCAGCGGAGAAAGGCTCTTGACAAATAGGCCCAAGCACTGTGTCCACATGGGTGCGTCTTTTCTCCGCTCCCACATGCCCCAAACAGCGCCGAAAAACAATCCCTTCGAAGATTAGATCCTTCAACTCTCAGAAACAAAACTGGGAAGCTGGGGTGCTCGCCGTTTCATGTTTAGCATCAAGAAACGTCTACTCCTGAGCAGCCAGACCGGTCGTTACTGCAGCGGATTCGGGACTCGGTGTGCGAAAAACCTATTCCCGAACACGCTTGAAATCCAAGTATAGCTTGGGGCCAATAGGGTCGGAATTCCTTGAAGGCCGCGATCAATTGTTCAATGGCGTAGTGTGGCCACACCAGTTGCTTGGGAGGTCTATTGTCTGCCAATGTGCCACTCATGGTCAGCGCCGGCGTCGTCATAAAGGCGCTCTTCTGACTTGCTAATCCTAAACATAGCTGGTCTTCTTTTCTTCCACCTTAGTTTGGTGGCCAGTGGCACATCAAATTTTCTGTCTCTACCCTCCTTTGGTTTCTTGTTTCCATCTTTGTCCACATCGACACGCTTCTTGTGTTTTTTTAATCTCGGACTCGTCCACAAATGTCGATGGATTTGGAACGTGAGGTGGAGGACAGATCGGCAGCACATCAATCCCGAAATAGCTACCTGCGTGGATCCCTACCACGCCCCCGGCTCTTTTCGTCCGGTCCTTCAACCGTCGGCCAAACGCCAGAACGACCGCGGCGCCAACCCTCTGCCGATGAGGTCCTTATTACTGACGATGGCGGAAAAGTTCAAAGAATTAAAAACCTCTTCCGTCGACGAACTACCTCTGCCACCAGTTGCGTCGAGTCAGACTGCGTACGACCCACCAAACCCAAGTCACCCCCAGCTAGAGTCACTGGGAATGACTCAGTACCACTGAACAATCCTACTCGCGCCGGCGCTCTCAAGAAAAAGCCCAAGTCGAACATACCTCTTCCTACCTCCAAACGCGGATCTACATCACGAGAGAACGAGAATATTACCAAGCACCCACAGAAAGCTGGCGAGTCCAACGTCATCAACAAACTCTCCGGCGCTCCTCTTCACCAAGCCGCCTCGTCTGTCCTCAATGTGGCCCAGTCCGGCGTCGCTACAATATACGCGACGCAGCCTTCACCATATTTATCGATTAGCACCTTAGATGACCTATCGAGCTGGGACATGGATTCACTGCCCAGCATTCCCAGCCCTCCCAACAGTCCAGCTCAACCGACAACTCTCGTTGCTCCAGCCGCGCCTCCAAATCCATTTTCTGACCCTATTGACGACGATGCTTCTCTCGAGAACGAGATCCCATTCCCATTTAATCGACCCGCTAAAGTTGTCCGCGAGGATATGGGGATCAAGAAGTCCAAGAATAAAGCTCTCCGAAACCACAGCGCCAACGTACTTAATAGACATGTTGTCGCGACCACAATAGATACACCTCCCACAAATCCATATCCAAGTGGCCTCGCTGGCCTCCCAGATCCCCTGCCCCTGCGTACGCTCTGTCAAAATACGACGGCTCCTCACCCACTGCTCCGTTCGAGCTCTTCAACGCCCCCGAAGGCCACCGTCACTCCACCGAAGCCCAATACGCCGCCGGGCCCATCATCTTCGAGAAAAGACGCGTTCGGATGTTTTCACCTCGGAGCGCTCGACTGCGAGCTCTCCATCGCCTTTCCGCAGACATCGCACTTCGAAGTATGGGACATGACCGACGAGTGAGTAATCTGTTCTCTCTTTTATTGGCATACCTAATCACGCCATGCTGAACTCAATCACAGTTCACACATCGCCCTCCCAGCGGTGCTCTGCCTCATGGCCAAGGACCCACACGCGTGGTCTGGGACACCGCTCTCACTGCCTGACGTAACCTTCATCGACATACGCTGCGACGCGGTGCCACTGCCCTCGCGCATGTCGGTATACGATCCCGCGCAACAGTATTCTACGCGTTACATAGGCAATCCACAAGCTAAGCCATCCTCGTCGCGCACCACACCGCACGCAAGTCCATTCGCGTCCTCAAGAGCTCTGTTCGACCGCGAAGATATCTCGCTTGACGGTCTGTGGACGCGGGTATACTCGCGACCGAATATCGTGGGCGGTGCACAGATCGTCCGCCCTGTGAACACGGTCACCCATGCGTCGGGGTCCATGGTGGGGGCGGCACAGTGGTACGCGCGCGGGTGGCACCTCAAGATCTGGATCCCGGTTCCCATGTACCTATTCGCGAAACGCGAAACGCGTGTCTTCAGTATTGATGCGCGCATCTGGATGATGGGCGACGAGGAGCGAGTGCTCTCCCTGGACGGGAACGACGGTCAGGTGCGCCCTCTCACCGCCAGCGCGAAGATGACGTTGTCGCACCTTCGGACGCCCAGGGAGATGGACGGCGACTGGTGGCGATGACGATGATGGCCGCCCATTTCTTTATCACCAATTGTCGTTGGGGCGACTATGTCCCTATCCGTTCTTTATCTTTCCCCTTTGTTATCCTTTTCCGTTCTGGGTTCTACTCTACAATACCGCAGTCCTAATCCCTCCTATCGGCCCCATATTCCATACTATTGGTATACTTGTCCATTCCAGGCTGTCAAAATTGTATCTGTATTTCTAGCATTCCTTTGCGTATACGGAGCCGAAGTCCTCCCTCCCTTTGTATCACTACTGCCACCTCCTTTGTTGTAACTTTACACGCAACGCTACTCTACTATCGTCCTACAAACACACATACATACATACCGCGCAGCATTCCCATTGGCGTTTAAATTCAATACCGATAAACTCTACGGCAATATATTTAATTTTTCGCGAAGCACACACCGAAATCGCCCTTGTACATACTTTACAAAACATAATCCATTAATCCATTAACCCATTAACCCGTGACGCCGCAAAACCCGTCGATCCTCTTTTATCCAGCTAGACTCTGCTAGTCATATTTCTAGGCCATGAGTGTGCTTGTCGATATAAATTTAGTGGAGAAATCATAATGGAAGCCATAGCTGAAAAGAGCACATATACATATCGTCACGGAGACATGTACACATACACTCCAAGTTCGGACATTGGCAGTAAGCAGACGTTGGGCGCCAGATCACAACCATCGATCAGAGGTGAGAAGAAGGAATAATAAGGCGGAACAGGGGTTTAAGAAAGCTACGTCAAGCTCTCTCCTCGCTCCTTCCTCGAATTCGTCAGGTCTTCTCGCGCTCAGGCATGTGGTTCAGCGATTGACACCATGCAAATGTTCGGCGCTCATTCAATGCTCGAAACTTATTAGTGGCATCGAAGTAGATCATCTAGACTCTGCTCTCTGATAAATCGATAAGTATAACGCAATGAAACCATGTATGTAGCGGAAGAAGAAAGCATAACCGAAAAAAAGCCGTAGAACAAGAGGACATAATACATTAGCTAGGACTAAATCAAATCGCATTTGGCGTCCAACGTTCTAGCCTCCAATTTCAACCTCACTCCCTGCCCTTTTAACCATAAGAGATATCGACGCTCCCTTTCAGGCCATATCGCTTTCTGAGAGCCGGATTCGAATATGCGGTGCTGCGCGAAACTCGCATCGACACTGCGAAGGGTTGGTCTTTGTAAAACTCCACTCAGATGCGAGCTGAAGATAGACGGAAGCAAAGCCAGGTCCATTGGGCGGGTCTGTCGTAGGGTTAACGAGCGAAGGTCGGGTAAATAGAGGGCGGCTGCGCCAGGTGCGGGGTTGGAGACTGATATCATAGCGAGTTGCCGAAAGAGATGTTCGTGAGGAAATGAATCGGTCGCCTCGATGCGCAGATGGTGGAGTGTAGGCACCTTTTGGCAGAGTCTGACGATGTCGCCTTCCGTAAGCTTGACGTATTCGAGGAATAAAGTGGTCACAGAACATATGGATCTGCGCAGAAAGTCGGCCATATGGTCTATCGGTGCCGGTCCGTTGAACATGTTGATCGTCAGAGTCTGTAAGAGAGGACATTCGAGATGGGCGAATACTTGGGATGCATAAGAACCGATAACTGTCAGATCTATGATGGAAGGGTGCATGATCGCCTGCAGTGGAAGATTATTTTCTCTCGGGTGATCTGGCCTCAACGAACAGCGGGTGAGACCTTGAGCCCTGCGAAGGACCTCGAGGCAATCAGCGACGGAGAGGCGATCTTCTATCAGGACATCCGTCAAGGAGCTCCAGTCGATATTGACTGCCGCGAGCGAAGAAATGCACAGCATCTCTAAGCGTGTCGGGCTGAGAATCAGCTTTTCCAAATCGAACGTCGATGGCGTGCCATGGGGAAATGTCTGCAAACTGAGGGTCTGCAAATGAGAAATACCCTCTGCGGTGCTGGAGAATTGCGATAAATTTTCGGGAATTCCCTCATATTTCAGGTTCATCCATGGAGAAGATTGGTTGATGACCTGCATTAATTCTTGAGAGATCGAGATGGGGGCGTAGATATTCATCGAGAGTGGACGACGGCCGGCCCTGTTCATCCAGTTCTTCGCTATGAGAGGAAGGGATCGAGCGTTGGACGGACCGACGCGCAGAGGAATGGTTGTCCAGAGTTGGGGTATCGAATGCGCTATAGATCGCCAGCTCTGACAGACGGCGGACAAAACTAGGGGTGCGCTCACTGCGTAGCGAGTCGCTTTCTTGGAGGAAAGGGAGATTGATATAATATCATCAGGGAGAGAGTACCTGAAGATCATTGATACGATTTCGAGCGGCACACGTCGTGTGAGGTCGTTGACTTGCATCCTTAGCAATAAGCGCCGCCTTTCCATGGCAGCAAGGGTCACCTGGAAATAGTTGATCTTCTTATCGAGTTCGGCAAGCTCCCTATAGGTTGCGTAGGCGTCTGGACGATGCGAAGAGGTGCCCACGACTCCGCGAAGGTAAGGCAGGGCTTGGTCCTGAGTCATGGTGAAACTGTGGCGATTTTGACTCGTATCGCTGGCCATCTTGGTTCGGATCAAACCTGAGCAAATCTGAAGAGATAGCCAAGGTTAACATGCAAAGATACCATAGTGTCCTAAGAAATGAGTGAACTGACCACTCGAAAGGTCAGTACTCAGAAGCTTTCTGCCACTGTGGTGGTAGTCGAGGAGCAAAGGCGAACGCAGCTGCGTCGACACGCGAGGCTCACGCATTTTCCGCTGTCTCGCCAGGTGTTTTAGGCGTGGCCACGATAATTTAACAACTGACGTGGGGCTAAATAAAGTTTTTCTTCTGTCTTCGACGACTTTCCGGGTAGATAGGATAATCAATCTCATCACACACAAAATGTGGCGTTGGAACGGGTTAAATGTGACTATTAATAGTGGCTGTCAGTTAGTCAGAGATAAATGGTGTATGAATGAGAACGAACCGAATGCGAAAAACTTGAATTTCTGAAGCATATCCTTTCGACATAACCAGCTTCCTCCGCTCAGTATCGTCGTTGTGATGCCAGCAAACTTCAGCTAGTAGGCTGCAAGTTCGCGACCCAGATATAGGTTGAGAGGGGGCAGAGACTGCTTCTTTCCGTTCAGCATTTCACTAAGATATCTGGATATCCATTGGTTTTCAGGCGCACATAGGTGACTCTCCCGAACTAGCTGCGGGTGTATCGCTCTCAACTGGAGAGATGCAAATCCGAGAGTGTATATTTCGGAGAAATGAATCCGTTCATCCCCATGACGAGTTCGACGCCATATTCCTGGCATAAGCTCAAGGTAAGGTTGTTGTGTTTGGAGATGGTGTGCGTCGATAGCTTGAATGTTTTCGCTCCTGAAGGTTCCTTTCGGATTCGTGTATTAAGCTTTGCTGATCTTCGACAAGTCTGACACGCATAGAACGGGGATTAACGAGAAGCATAAACCTTATGAGAAAATGTCGCGGACCCGAACAAGATTGACAGAAGGTTCAAAGAAAAAAAAGTTGAATCAATTCGCTGAGTTCGGAAATGCTTTGCGGTTGTTTGTTTGGCAGGAGCTTCGGGATTGATTGCTGCACGTGGTTAGCGCGTCCTTGCAGTCGCAACGCGTTGACAACATGTTCGCCTTTCATTCTTTCATTCTCAAGAGCTCACATTCCTTTCAATACCTTCGAAATTATCTTCTTTTAACGAAGTAACCTCTTTGAAAACGGAAGTAGTCTGTACGCCACCAACATATTCCCCATGCGTCGAGCTCAGAGTGTGCGCCATTACGCCCGACCATCTCTTGCACTTGCAGCCGACGATCTAGGCATTCTACGCGAAGGAGATGAGTCAAATGAAGATGTGTTACGAAAGCAACTGCTGGAAAAGGACAGAGAATGTGACAAAGTACGCTTTAACGCCCAGATGCCTTTGCAATCAACCTCACGGCTGAATTCCGCGATTTTCAGTTGCAGATGACCATTCAGGCGTTGCAAGAGCAGCTCGCCCAACGACCACCAATAGAGAAGATCCAGGAACTTGAAATGGAGTACAAGAATCTTGAACTGATTCTCGTGGGTACGCAAAGGGAGAACGAGAAGAGTATGGCGCAGATTGAGCAGTGCGTAAATTGTCCATAAATGTTGTCAAAGGGTTGGCTAACGAGAACAGAGCCAAACAGCGAGAAAAGATGCTGGAACGTGAATTGACTCGCTTGGCTGGGGATAATTGGCGGGTAAGCAACTTCTTCCATTCATAATGTATAGTCCAATTCCGAACGTCTCCTGTTTCGCAGGCAAGCCTCGAGATACCGCCACCAGCAGGATCTCTGGCCGCTCGTTCCGCTCATCAGCGGTCCAACACTATTTCCTCTCCCATATCGTTTGCTTTTGCGCGAGGATCGCCCACATCGTCTCCGCGCCCTGACTCCATCGCGTCTTCCATACATGTACAGCGAGCGGACAGTCCATCGCCGCAACGAAGTGGCGAAAGTGAAGCGCAACGCGCAGCTGCAACGGCTCAAATCGAGCAGATCCGCATGCTTGTGCTTGGGATGGATCAGAGACTGGATATCCGCGAGGAGAGGCTTGCCAAGACGCTGGAGAAGGCAGAAAATGAGGGCAAGAGGTTCGAGAGTGCAATGGCTGCGGCTACGGCTGCGGGTGTGAAGACGTAGGCGTTCGGGATATCATGATAACTTTGGATTCACATTGGATATGGAGGACACATTGGACTGATTTCTCGCCTTTTCTTCTGAGGAAGGACGGATTTTGTCTGGAACCCAGCAGCCCTGGGTTTACCTTCCGACTTGTTTTGAGACTGCTTTTCCGCAAACACTTGTAATTGTACGTACTATAATATTCCTGTTACTCTTCGATTATGTCTGTTATGATCCTCTATGTTCACATTCTTTTCATCGTACCTCACGATTTTTTGGGATGAGGGTCTCCTTCAACGCCTGGAATTATACGGTCCGACGGCGGGCCGCATGTGTGATACCAAAAACACGAGTCGTAACAGAACGTGACGAGTGACTTTACTCCGCACTTGCCACCTTCCACAATCTGACGCAGCCAATGGATTCCCCAGATCTCTGCAAAAGACCTCTCAAGAGGCAGAAAATGGACTACTCTGACCTCAAAAGCATACCATTTGACATTCTACTCGTCTCTCTCCCAAACCTCCTTGCTCATCCACCAACCCACCGATACCACACGCGTTCGCTTTTCTTGACACTTTTCGCGTTGCGGAAATGTCTGTCCTTGCCAAATCTTGACGCTGACGTGGAGTGTCGGGCTTGGACAGAGCTAGCTGAAGTAGGGTTTAGGATTGGATTGCAGGAGCCTGGATTGGAGAGTGAGGTGGGCAAGGCCATCACAAAAGCGGTAAGTCGTTTCGTCTACAATGATAAGGGCGCGTCGAATGCTAATGTACATGGGCATAGCTTATGATAGCAAATAAAGTACGCCAGAAACCGTATTTTTGGACAGAAGAGGTTACTGACCTTCATCTAGCATCCAACTCTCAGAAATTACAAGCCGCAACTCACGAACCTCTCTGCTCGCCTCGCTTCATATCAATCCAACCACAAACTCGCGCAAAATACTCTAAAGAAGGTTCTAACAAACTTTATTATATCCTCGGACCCTCCTCACGTCACCTATACCGCCCATTTGGCATACATCACAAGCCTCTCCAGTATATCCGCAGATGACGACTCTCCTCCATATTCTCCTTCATCGGCAAGCCTGAAGGCGCTCAGCGCGATTCGGGATCTACATGACCTAGCACAGCGGAATAACCACCACGAAGTGGTGCGACTGGCGATGGTGCTGGAGCTACGGGACCTGGTGCAGAATGGGGTTTGGTCAAGGGTGTCGGCATCGTTAGCGAGCAACGAAGAAGAGCTCGGCATCCAGGCGACCTCTTCCGATCCAGCACCACCACCGAAAGACATCAAACATACGAACCTGGCGAAGGCATTGATCGTCCATGTCCTTATCATAGGTGTCATTTACTACACATATGTAGGAGAAAGCGCCAATGCCATTTCACGGCTGAAGCAACTGCATGACATGCTCGATGGTGGGGCGCTCGATGCTTTTGGGACCAGCGGCATCGTTGAAGTCGAATTGCCCTCGTCGCCGCCCCTGAGGGTGCAAGTCACGCACCCGCGCGTCATCTACTCTCTCGGATTCCTTGTGAGCAGTGTATCGAAGCGTGATCCAGTTGGACGAAAACCGAAGCGGACGTTATTCGCTAATGAGGGTATACTCGTCGTCGATCGCGAATTGAAGAAGGAAATTCCTAGTGCGTTTTCTTCCGCGATTATTACTTTGTTATCCTTCGACACTTATATTTGCTTCGCTTTATAGTGCCAACATGGGCCTCAATCCAAGATGTGAAAAACTTCCAGGATAGGATGCATAAGATGAAAGCTGACATGATGTGTGAGCTTATCGGGGTGAGTCGAAATCTCAGTTTCCTTTTTTTGTTGTGAGATCTGACAGCCGCGCAGGTGGCGATATCTCGAAGCGAATACGCCGATGCTGAGCGGGTGAGTTCCCTCCTGCAGCTCCTTTTTTCATCTTCTCACTTGTTCCGCAAATTTTACAGCACCTAGCACAAGTAATAGCGCATACACGAACCTACAACATCTTTAACATCTACAGCGCACGCATCACCCTCCATCAAGCCCATCTCGCGCACTCTCAAGCACAATCAGAACGTGCGATCAAATGCTACCGTGTCGCCGCATATCTCTCTCAGCAGCGTTCGTCACGGTCGGAGGAGTCGGATGAGCAAGACGACGGATGCGAGGATCGATGGGTGAATGTCTCTGCTCGCGCCGGCGAGCTGTGGCTCCGTGTAGGATTGGCGGGCGAGGAAGAAGACGAGGCCGAGTTTGTACGCGTGATGCAGGTGCTGCGAAAGGAGGGTAAGGAGGTGGTGAAGGAGTGCCAGGGTCTTGGAGGAACGATTGAGGCCGTCGGTGCTGTACTAGAAGCGTGTCTTGCAGAAGAATTTTTAGTGGCCAAGTAAGTTCTCGTCTATCATTTTTATCGAAATGTTTCTAATCTCATCTTCGGCGTTCTTCCTTCTTCCTTGTTTTGCGCACAGAGTTCATCTCCGCAATGCCCTCAACTTCTCCACCGCAGCGCAGGATAACCATCTTCGTGCACTCGTTCTCGCACTCGTTGCGGCGCAGTATGTGCATACATCGACAGAACACGCCGAGACGATGTTGAGCACGGCCGAGCAGCTCGCCGCGGGGCTTGGCGCGCAGCCCAAAGCCGCTCCTGCGAACGCCACCGCAGGAAGAAGTGGCAGCGCCGACAATGGTAAAACTTCTGCTGCCGCTCCTGCAAATAAGGTGGGCAACGCGCATCTGCGGCTGTGGATTGGCGAACGCACACTAGGTCGGTAACTTCGCTGTTTGTGTTATTAAGAACATCAACGCTGATCATTTTTTCTTGGTGTAGAGCTCAAACGGCGTGCAGGAGATGATAATGCGGCAGCAAAGCAGGAGGCGATGAATGCGAAGCTCAGAGCGTCGGTTGGGACGGCGCGGAAGAGAAAGTTTGGCGAGGTGGTATAGCACAGCTCATTGATTCTTCTTAGATTGTTTTCGATATTGCTTTTTCGCTTTCTTGCTGCTTACTTACGCATACATCCATTTGCTGCAATCCATTTGTTTCGAATTGTTCCAATTCTTTCAAAGCTACCACTGGCGTACGATGTCAAGGCAGATTATCGAAAACGAAACGTCAGATTTCGGACCAGGTTTAATAGCAAACGAAGGAGGCAACGCATCTGTTCGATAATGATTATGATGTACACTAGGAGAAAATACAAGGGTACAACACATGTTAGAATACGGTGAGAGTTACAACAAATGTCCAAAGTATCAATGCACGAAGAACGAACTAAGTAAATGTCTAAGGATGTACAATAAATTACAAGTTAAATAATATGATACGACATGCAAGTCGTTTACTTTTTCGGACTCACCACTACTCCTCGACGTGTGTCTTACGCCTTTTCGGAGAGGGACTAGAGGTCTCCTCCTCTTTGACACAAACCTCCTCTGCAGGCCTCTTACGGGAATTGCCAATCCGTGTGGTTTCAAGAGGTACAGTAGGCGGATAAGCGAGGGTCGGTAAAGACACTATGATAGGTGGGGGAGTAAGAAGAAGGGGGGGAGGAAAATGCATCGTCGGAGGCCGAAGGACAGCGTAACCTCGATTCTCCAATGACCGGATTTCGTCCGCTTTCAGTTTATGGAGTGCCCTGTCAATGATTCCGAAAACGGTCATGTAATCATTGTATGACCTCATTCGGCGAGTCGACCACGACGGCTCCTTTTGCGCTCTTCCACCGGTCCTGCTATCCGCCAGCTTCTGGCTTGCTGCTCTCCTACAAAGCCTGTGGAAGTCATCCAACAATTCCTTGAAGATTGGTCCGAAATACGATGTTGGCTGATGCTCCGGACTGAGGAGTCCGCCCCTCTTCGCGTAGGCAGACTGAAGTGAGTTGCATCGGTCACCATCCCAGACTTTCACGAAGTCGGGTGTCCCCGTATGCTCGTGAGGGCCGGTGAATTTGCTGCAAATCTCCGCTAGCAGGTAATAGAACGACTCCAGGTCGTCCATGTGGTCGCGCGTGAATGGAACATCAGGTTTGCGACCGATCCTGTAGTAGGCTTCCGTGACATTCAACGACATATATCTTACTGTCCCCTAAGCTGTATGTTAAACAAGGGAAAATGCTATAGAAAGGAAACACATACCAATTGGTGGTAACAAATGGGCGATTCTGCACGGGCGGGATCTACGCATATCGCCAAATCGAGGTCAATCAAAACCCCTTCCTCGCCCGGTCGTTCGAGTGAAGGCAACAAAACATTTTGCGAGCTGATGTCGCAGTGGAGAATGCCTGCATTCCATAGTCTCTGATGTCCTGATTCAGAATCAGCAAGACAATCACTCACAGCGAACAAAGTAGATCGTACCTGCGATAGCATCACGAAATCCGTGAAGAAGATGAACAGGAGAATTGAATTTATCAATCGTCGCAGACCCGTAGTCCTTCAAGATTGTCCGGGAGAACTGGCGATCCATGAATTTGTCGCTTGGATCCGGAGGAGCCGCCCTCAATATCGAAGTACAAGGTCCTTGTTTTTCTTCGATTATCTGTACGATGCCTTGAAGCCCCTTGGCCTCCCTCAAAAACGTGGATTCAGCCGGACGCCATCGTTCTCTCCATGCATCCTTAATCAACAATGCCTCTCCGTCATCCAATGATGTCCAGCAGGTAGTTCCGCGCCCCACGATACCTTGTCGTTGGTTGACAGGAAGGTGTCTCGAGAGGAGGTAGGTGTGAGGCTTGCCATTTCCATCGCAGCTGTTAATGTACCGATTCCATCGACCGTCGGCATTGTGCTTCCAGTAGATACTGGTGTCGATGCCGACGTTGCTATCGTTTGGTGACCAGACTCCCAAAATCATCCTGACGAAATCGACGGCCTGGGTATGGATATTGAAGGGGAGCGAACAACATACGCCACTCCGATCGAAAACGTGCAGGTAGACTTTGAGCTCAGTTGCGAGCAGAACATAGACGAACCTCCGATTTTGCTGCCCTAGGAAACATTGCCTGCAAGGAGATACATCAATTGGTGCATCGAACTAGACGAGTAAGTACCCACCTAACATAGATGGCCATTTGGACTAGATCATCCTCGAAATGAATCCGCTCTTCGGTCTGCAGCTCCAGGAGAGACACGGCCCTCGCGTACGATGGCCCTGATTCGGAGGGCGATGGTTGTTGACCAAAATTACTCCCCTGTAATCCTACTGCCATCATATGTGGCAATTGTTTGAAACGTTCGCTCAACTGTTTAGAGCTTTTTCGAGGTCCTCTGAACTCGAGCTTGTCACGGGGAATGTTAAAAGAGTCAACGACAGGGCGCAACGAGTCGTAACAAAAGTATTCCATAATAGAATCAACAATCGCGCGCATGGGTTTGAAGAGCTCTTGAACGGTTGAGCAATTGGAAGGCACATCTCTCCACTGACGTTTATGGTGATCGTAGCAGTCGGCTCCCCGTAGAAACTCCTTGATGTCGGAGTCGGAGGGCACGTTCCCGGAGAAGCTGGTCTTGCCCAGAGCATCACTGGTGGCGATAGAGTGTCTGAACTCGTCCCAGATGACATCCACCTCACCGGAGGCGATGCGCTCTATTCCATCTTCGGCCCAGTGCGATGGACTGAGATCGCGATTGCCTTCTGGATGTACCAGTTGCGCAGGGGGTGATGGTATGGGAACCAGTGGGACAATGTGTCTAAATGGGAGGAAGTATTGTAGTACTGGTGGTGTACTGGTACTATACGGTATTTTCGGCGATGTGGGTTGATATCGAGGAGACGTGGGATGAAATAGCAGGTACGCAGGCTGATATGGCGGAGACGTGGGCTTGAATGGCGGAGACGCGACCACAGGAGACGTGCGTTTCGTTGGTGGTGTGCTGCAATTGTATGGCGGAGATGTGGGTTGAAAAGATGGGGACGTAGGCTGGTATCTCGGGGACATGATTTGTCCTGGGTAGAGATTTGGTGCTGCCATGATGATAACGGGGGTAAAGCTGTAGACGACGCGCAAGCAACGTCGTTATATACCCTCCCGTTCCCGGAAGACAAAGAAAAACCATTTGGGCGATTCGGCGGTGGCCCGCAAGAGGCCCATGCCAAGTGAGTGGCACCAGGCAGACCGACAATGGATTTTTGGAGATCGCAAAGTGGAAGGGCACGTGACGTGTCTAAAAATAGTATTCCTCCACTTTGCGCAATACTATTACCAATGCGCTTAGATTGCGCTGCCCCCTTGCTTGCTCGTTGCGATTGAGCCTTGACCCTGGCGGCCATTCTTAAGGGCAGATAGACACAAAGATGTGGAAATTTTGGTCGCATACGCGCTCTACATGCGCTGAAATAAGGAAATTGAAAGTTGAACATTCTGGTGTACAAAAAGTCACCTTCATTTTGTCGAGAGCCCTTCAAATCATCGAAACGGTATTCTTGAAGGAATAGGCCTCAATCATACTAGTATGAGGTTGGTATAACATCCGGGTCTCCTGAACAGAGAGTCCAGCATTAGAGGATTGCTTGCAATCACAGATACCGCCGAACGATTGTGGGCACGCTAATCAGGATTCAGGACGAGTCATTTTGCTTTAAGGACTGGTCGGAGTTCATGGGGATGAGAACTTTTAGCGTCCTCGTTCCGGATAATCACAACATGCACGCAAATTGAGGGCGCAACTGTATTCCTTAGTGTAGCCTTGCGGGGTGTCGTCCAGAGCAGAGCCCGCGTAATGTCATGCCCGGAGAGAACAGACGCGAGACATTCCTAGGAGTCGCGATACTCGCGTTCTATTTTTTTTTTTGCCTCCCCGAGATCAATTTATCGTATCAATCGTCAACGTGTCGCGGGCTGTTTCTGGTCTACTTAATCGATGTCGTTTCGGGATCGATAAGCAAAACTTCGACGCAAGACGCAAAGCGTCTTGATCGACGCGTATACAGGCGCATATATGCTATCATTTGTGTTAATGATGGGCACAGACTGAAAGCTATTCACCCACTAAAAAGGTCGCATCATGTGACCTTCCCACGTTCAACTGAACCGGCTGGCCCACCTTTCTGGCGGTGGCAGAGGAGTCTGAAGGCGCTTGGAAGACGCTTGAGTGGCTCTGTGGTTTCGTTGTGGCTTTCAACCTGTTGCTTATATAGCTTTGTATTTTACAGTACATGTAACAGATATCCCATTCCCCTCATCGATTTTGGACACATGGCCGAACAAAGAAAGTGTACTGCGTGTCATAATCTTAAAGATACGACGAAGTTCAAAAAGTCACATGATGTTTTCGCCAAAGTCTGCATTAATTGTTCAGAGCGTCGTGCGCACCAGCGCAAGGCAGCAAAATTAGCTAGTCAGCCAAGTAACATGCAGGAGAATTTTTTTCCTGGTCAACATGATGATGATGCTGATGCTGACAATGACGAGACTCTGCGGACCGAGTTAACGGAGGTCAAATTTGATGACTTCATTCACATGATTGCGAGTAGCGAGGAGGTCCATAACTTTACCGCTTTGGTGAATGTGTCGAATAGCTTCTCGGAGAAGTTCAATAATAGCAAAGAGATGGCAAATCAAATTGCAAACCGCATATGGCAACAATTGAAATATCGTTTTGTGTAGGTCTATCTAACTTGACTTATGGATAATAATACCCTAATGTGAAACCGCAGCTATCATAGCCAATACACTCAAAAGCGAAGTGATTCGACACGCTATAGATATCACTGTGCTCAGAACAGCGAGCGTCAGAAATCATCAAAGAAGAGTGCGAAAGAAGGAGTCAAGCATCGAGATAAAGAGCAGATGAAAAGCTTTGATTGCAACGGATGGCTAAATATCAAAGTTTGGGATGATTGTTCTCACACAGTCTTAATCAAACTAATCCATGAGAACGACCATGTTCCTTATTGGAAGATTGACGTTCCAGATGATGTCAAAGCATTCATTGATAAGAATGTAGCATTTACGCCAACACAGGTTCGTTCTACATCGTCATCTCTCTTTAAATATATTTAACATCATTTATAGCTCTGGGACAAAATACTAGAAACTCATCCGACCCCAAACTTCACGCGGAAGGCCATTTACCATCTATGGAATGAGAAATCAAGCTTAAATTGGAAGCATGATGCTAACGAGCTTAAATCCGCCCGTATGATTATAGATCAAGCGTCGAAGGAGAGTAATTTGTATACAGTTCAGCATATTCCTCTCCCCGACATGCCTGGATTTATAGGCATTGCATTTGCATTACCCGAGATACTGCGTAAGTGGGGAGGTAAAATCCGAGAGATCTCGTTAGATTCAACTTGTACGTATACTTCAAGTAACTATGATCAGATCAATGCTAATGTCGTTCGGAAATAGGGAATACAAATGGCTCAAACTTTGAAGTCTACGCACTGCTTGGTGAGCTGTCAGGATCTGGGTGTCCTTTGGGATACCTATTGCTGCAGTCAAGTCATAGCGGAGAAGGTGGCGAGAAAGCAAAGTATATCCAAACATTTCTGGAATATTTCCAAAAGGAATGGAACATCAAGCCCATAATAACCCTCACCGACAAAGACATGTCAGAAATCAATGCATTTCTCGCAGCTTTTCCAGAAGCGAAGCATCAGTTATGCTTTTGGCACTGTCTCCGTGCAATACGCACGAGGCTTTCTATCATACGACGCCGGCCCAAGTTCTATGATGTCAAAGAAGCCATGATGGAATTCCCATGGATCGACAAAGATTTTGTCCGATGTGGACAAGCTAATCTACCGCAATCAGTAAGTTATACAAATTCATGAGTAGTTCCGAACTAATTTCCGTCTTCAGAGTCAGTATGTTGCGCAAACTTCGATTCCTCGTGTTTCAGTGTTCTTCCAAGGGGTTCAACAGAATACGGCCCCTGAACCACTTGTACCTACCGGAAAGCGCATGACAATCCGACTGAATAACCGCGTACAGAGTGTTGTTTCATTGCCACCAACATTGAATTTAACCCCAAACGATGAAGAATTGGACGATGATTTGATTGAAGATGATACTCTACTCGACCAATTTGAAAATCTACTCAACGGAAGCGAGCAGGACTCCGAAGATGGCCCTGACTGGATGTTTGACAAAGAAGAGACAACATCTTCAGATCCAAACTATGTCTTCTGCCCTTCGTCCCATCGAAAACAACTTCTTCGGCTGTTCATGAAACATTTCTGTCAGCATCCCATTTTTTCCGAACGTAAAGGAGGTCCTCTCACCGCAAAGCAAATCCGCGCAAATGCTGTGAAAGAAATGTATGACTTCTGCCATACCCGAGGCTTGCGTGAGGTATGGGGATACATGTGGGCATGTTGGTACACACCCAAAATGTGGCGGCTTTGGGCGCGTTCAAGTTCTCCGTATTTATCTCGTTTGCGAACCACAACGGGTGTTGAGAATTTCTGGAGGCAGCTCAAGCACAATTATCTTCATAACCATGCTCGACCACGACTTGATCTGCTCGTTTGGATCCTAGTTTCTAAAGTTACACGCTCGTACATGGCGCGGATGCAAGGCCTAGAAAGTACACACCGTCTAGGGCGATCCAGAGCATTGACAACATATCAACGCCGTTTCAAGGAATCATGGATTCAGTTGGAACGGACAACTGTGAGTGGAAAGGAGTATAAGACAGATGTTAGCATGTGGAGCTGCAACTGTGGAAGCCAAAAATACCACCCGCACCACTTATGCAAACACCTTGTACAGGCAGTCGGTCACCCGGATAAATCACTCTGGAAGAGCCTCACACGTCGTCGTGTTTCTCCGCTTTATCGCCATCCACTCCTTCGCTCAACAGTTGACGAGAGTTACGGGGGCGAGTTTATCGAGCCAGATGGCACGGTTACTGATGGCGATGATTTTGCATGGTCTGGAGATGTGTCGAAGCTAGGGAACCGTGAAGGCTGGGAGATGCTAGTTGAAAAACCAATAAACACAACTGGCGAAGAGTCCACAGAAGGTCAAATATTACGCAAACGAACACACCGAGAAGACCATTCATGCTCAGAAGATGACACCAACATCAACGGCGACCCTGCACGATCTAAGCGCCCACGGACTGATCAAGGTGTTATGAATCCATTCACTAGCTCCCCTATCCAGGAAAACGATACAAGCAATCGGGATCGAATGTCGGATGCCTCTGGATTCGAGTACGGTACTGATGATGAGATGGAGGTCAGAGATCCTATACATGCTGCACATATTCTTACTCACCTTCCAATATTTTAGCTTGATGAACTATGCGAGGCAGCCGATGATGCTATTGAAGAGTTCCGGAAGATCATGGAAACTTTGAAGAAACAGAGATCTAAACGCAACCGCCTCTGGATGAAGGCAGCAATGACAGACCTTAAGACCAGTGTCAAAGCTGTCTCGCAGTTCAACCAAGATATACGTACAATTGAACATACAGGAAGGTCCAGGATAACGACATGGGGAGGGGGTAAGTCAAAAGAAGAGAAGAGATTGTCGCGGTTGGCTATGGGTTTCACATTTGGGTTGTAGCTGCTCTCTCTCGGAGTCTGGAGTCCGAGGAACGACGGTCCGGCGAATTGCCGGCGAACTCACAACTTTTTCGAGTCTTGTTTTTGAACTCATTGAATTGTTATATTTTGTTTTTACTGTTTTATTCTACCTATATATATTACAAGTCTAAGTCGAGCAAGCGTCGCCCTGGGCACTCAGAGCCACCGCCAGAAAGGCGAGCCAGCCGGTTCAGTTGAACGTGGGAAGGTCACATGATGCGACCTTTTTAGTGGGTGAATAGCTTTCAGTTGGGCACAGCAAGGGATCAAGCCTTGTCCCGGGGGCGCGTCGAGTTCTTGCAGGTCAGCTGTGTGGGCTGTCGAAGAGCGGAGCACGCTCAATGCGCTTCGCGCAGAGACACCGCCATCAATCCTTTCTTCGCGGCTGCTTGTTGATGGTCAAGACCCTGAGAAGCGGTTGAGCCAGTAAAGCCTGCATATATGCGTGACATGTAATGTAGAGTACATACCTATCACAGGCACGATGGCAGTGTGACCTATGGTTCCCATGCCTATTATCTAGTTGGAGGGATAGATGATATGTACAGAACAGGAGGAAGAAAGGGAAGAGTGCGAATGGTGGGGGTAGGAAGGCAAGGGTATTGAACCTCTTCGAGGTGTCACAGAACGTCGCGAGAACGTCCATGTCAATTTGTCAGTGGTCGATCGACGTCTCCTCGGCTTTCGCTCAACTGGACTTGCTTTAGAACATAGTTAGGGTATAGGCAAACCTGTGATTGTCCTACCCTTCCTCTTTATGTGTGACGAGTACTTCTGCGAGTTGCCTCCTCCCAACGCGACGACTAGAGCAAACAGCCTGTAAAAATACGGGTGTTATTCAGAAGCATACTGCGCGTTCTCAAAATAGACCAGCGCGTCTCAATGAACGTATACTGAACCGTACGATGGACACTTCTAGCTTAAAGCTTGCGGATGTATCTCAATTTAAATTCGAGAAAGAGGATAAGACCGCGAGGTGTGCATTCCAGAAGACTGTGGCCATATAATATCAGTTCAAATGGCAGAATGACCAATCCGACATCTGAAACCAGAGCCTTCGCCGTAAGATGTTTCGTGAAATACTAAATGTACTCCGCCAAAAGCTTAGTTAGATGAGGATTTTTGATCATGCATTGCAAAAGACGTGTAAGAGCAAAGTTTGAACGAGTGATTATTCTTTTCTTCTAAGTATCTAAAAAGAAAGTGAGCAACTACAATGATAAAGAGTACACAGTATCATACCTAACCACAAGAAAAGCGACGTTTTTATGAGGTGTATAGCTCTTCCTTCAATACCAGTCCTAGAGACAACATCAGTCAACACTGAAACAAATCGAGCGACATACGCGCTAAACATCAAAACATACCGAGTTCCTCACGCAGGGGTTTGAGCTCAGTGAGGTAGGCCTCATATTGCTCCTTGTTTTCCACCTTCTCCTTGACACCCTCGAAAACACGCACAGCAGTCGCATAGTCGTTGACACGCCTGGCAGCGCGGACGGCGGCCTCGACGACGGAGGGGGAGGGCACGAGATCGTGCGCGAAGCAGTTGTTGAGTCCGCGCTGGACTTCGAAGAGATCCTCTGCGTTCTGGAAGAAGCTGACGTAGCGCTCGGAGAAGGATTCGAAGGACTCCTGGGCGTGGCCGTGGGCGTTGCGGACGAAGACGGGGGCGGTGCGTGCGCTCCTGGCGACGACGGTTGGGCGGGCGGCAGTGCGGAGGACAGCGGAGAGCATCTGGGCGCGCATGATGGTGGGCTGAGCGGGTTGGGAGGAACTGAAAACGACGAGCAGGAAATGTTCGGGTGTGCCGGAAATACCCGACACACTAACAAACCATCACAACCGTGATAAACTCTCGTCTGGGCTCATCTCGACTCCATCTCTACTCCCATCTGGAATGGCCGTATTCTCAGACTGGGAACATTTCTACAGTTAACAGCTACACATTCTCCTGCAGTTGGGGACAAACTATGACTACTAGCTGGCGTTTTCTCCAACTTTGACTATACTACATGATCGGAGACAGTCATGACTCGACACAAGCTCAAGCTTTCAAAGTCAACTAACATTAATATAATATTGCTACCGCAACATTGTCTCAACTCAGCTTTGACTATCAGAGAGACTCGGAAGTTGGAGCGCATCCTTCATTACTCTAACTTACTCAACCTCACACACTCAAGCTCAGTATCCCAATGTCGAGATTTAGCCGTTTCCATGAGTCGTTATCGCTACTTCCTGTGAGTGCTAACATTCAGAAGTTGGAGATGTTGATCTGAACTGTGGAGCCTTCATCATTCAAGTTTGAACACTTGGGACCTTAATTCGCTTGCACCTGAACGCTCCTCTAGATGTCGCCCTTTATTTTGCTGTTGTCAATTAATCAAACAGCCTCAAGGCCGTACCTCACGACTACCCTTGGGTATCCACTTCACCCAACGAGCGTAGCGCCTTGGTCGGTCACAGCCTCTCATGCGTCTCTTGATTACATAAGGTCATTTCTCACGGAAGTCGGGATCGGTGTATATGCACAGCCCCGCCCCCCTTTCGCGAACGTTACCATTCAATGGTCGAATTCGAAAGCACGCTAACATGATAGTACACCCTTCGCCCTACTCCGCTCCTCTTCCGATAATTTTCGGGACTTTGTTGCCTCCAAGTCGTGTTTCCTCCGAAGAATGGTCAATAGATTAGAAGAAACATCTTGTCGCCGAATCTAAATCTCCACCTGTATCCCCACAAACATAGCCATGAGCCCTTATCTGTGCCACGTTTTCCGACGCCGACGCCCAGTCACGCCCTATACCTCCCCACCAGGGCTAAACCGCTCGACACTTCATCCCGCCAGCTGTCAACGGATCAGTGATTGCCTTTGATTTGACAGACGTGAGAAAGAAGTGCACAGCCTGTAGCTCTTTCACCACCGACTTGCCCTGTGCCACTCACTAGCGCTGCCTGTAGCAACGTCGACACTCCGTGCGCTCTCGCTCTTCGCTCCTCTACCGGAGGCAGTATTCTCGCCAGCCTTGCTAGGTATGTTCCTGTCTCTATTCCTGCTCCAACATGGATGCCCCTTTGGCAGCCCCGAGCATGCTATGCCTCATCTAAAGTTATGTACGGTGCGTCTGACGAACTGTTGACTTAGGCCGTCATGGTTGTAGGATTGATACAGGTGCTCTCGTCGCGGCTTTCTCGGTGACTGCAACGCGTAATCTTACTCTTCAAGACAGTCTTCATAGCCTTGAGGCTTTGGGAATTCAGCGAACTATTTTCTCTGCGTCAATCGTTTCCTGACTCAACGAAGATATCTAGCAAAACTCCAAGACAGACATTCGAGATGCGGTGCATAATACTCCGCTTGGACATCTTTATGGTGTATTTCTCAACATTTGTTGGGGAGGATAGATCTGATTATGTCCTATTCCAGTTGTACTTGACGAAGTCCACACACGCTCCCAATTTATCCCCCTATTTTGGCCTTGTAAGTGACTTGTCATGTGCAATAATATTATTATTAATCGAATACCAGTAGAATCTCGATTTCCTTTCCATGCGTGTCCCGCAAGGCCTTCTGGAACGATGGTCCCTATTTGGCGTATTCGGGAATTTGGTTCCGTCAGCGGGATAGTCGAAAAGTGTAATTTTGAGTCAGACTCGGGCTCCCAGGATGCTTTCGGCGCAGCGTGCGCTCCCGTCCTTGCAGCGGCGAAGTCTGCAGCAGCAGCATGTTTGCTCTCTAATTTAATCTACAGTGACTGTCGATTGCTCGGAGTTGGGTGTTGTGTTTTGAGGTGGTGCGGGTACTGTCGTGTGCGCTGTTCGCAGCCTGGCGTATCTGATATGGTGCACCTGGAAAATGTGTCAGCTGGACGTCGATCTGGCTTTAGTACTTCCAAATATACTACTGTAATACTAGAACATTCCTCTGAGATATTTGGATTAGAGCTTTCTGCCTAGTATACATTCCAAAATAAGCTTTCGTTAATCCCCACGTCTTGTTGTTTGAGAGAAAACACCTATATCATTATCAAAGGCTGACTTTGTCTGCTTAGAAGAACAAGTCTTTCTTTGTGCAACGTGCACGGATTTACTGTGCTTTGATTATCTTGCATTTCTCCGTACTGAAAGAACCATTGTCTCATCTCTCTACTTTAGGCATCTGCTGGTTTTGTACTGTCAGTGCTTAAGTTTCAGCTTTGAGATTACTCGGGGAAGAATGGCAGAATAATATTTTGCCTCAATCGCTATATAGTGTCCTCCCACGAAAACGTACTTCACATTCAATGCACGGCTTCGGGAAGAGAGCCCGCTTCCCGCTTCATTCTATTCAGATGCTTCGGTCTTTGTGTCGGTTCACATCTTATGTCAGGATATCGTGGCGCTTTTTTTCTACACAGAAAATGGACATAATTTGAAGTCTTTTATGTATACTAATTGCAATGAAAGACCCTTTTGTTTCTTTCGCAAACGAGCGCTTGTTGCTCCGCCTGACATTGCTGCGACCCTCTGGCAGGATGCTATATACTCGAGTATTGGCCAAAGTTGGAATTAAAATATTTTTTATGTATAGTGTAGCATGTAGGCAAACCTTTTCACTCTCGCAGAATGAGCCATTGCGACGTTATAGATAACTTGTCACCGTATTCTTTCGATGTCGAAAAGGACACATCAGTGATGTGACTCCGACTCCGTGTGACAACCGCGGCATGTGACAAGGTTCACCGATTTCGGCCAGCTGCCAAACTCAATTGCATGGTGCGCCACGTCCCTACCACAATCAGCAATCTCTTCTACTCCTGGCTCACAAAAGGCTTAAAACACACTGTGTGGTTCATTGGAGGTATCTACGTAACAGAGTATGCATGCGCGCCTCCGAAATATGGCGATAGTCCGAGGCTGTGACTCAGGCAGCATCACGCTGTGCATGTCAGATCTCGATCATCTAAGGCAGTGAAGGCCGCTTAAATCTCAAGATCGCGGTCCATGAATTCTATAAAGCGCACCTCAGAGTTGCTCTTATTGCTCACAACACGTCTTCAGCATTCACCCTACCCCATACAATACGTCGACTTCATCGTCTTACGCGGTGGCAGCCAACCCTTCCAACGAAATCGTTACCAGCACCGAGCTGGTCGAACAAGAATCTACAACGGCCATCTCTCTTCTCGCACCGACCATGCAGTCCTCAGTGACCAAAGAGGAACTGACCCAATCCTATGATCTCTCGACAATGAGCTCGCTCTGGGATCCGCGTATGACTACCGACGCCAATTTCGGAAGCGCGCCAGGGCCTTCTTCAGTCATGGGGCACTCCCGCTCAATTTCATCCGACTCGACGTCTTCGGGGTACACCAAGAACGCGCTTACTCGGGACCATCCATCCTTAAACAACTACCACGGTGTCAATCCAGCTCTGTATATGCCGCAGTACGCTTCTGGCCATAACGCCGGATACCTGAGCGCTTCTGAGAAGAGGGATCCCCCAAGCGCCTTCCTTCCTTCTCGACGCCGTGGGGCTTCTCCTCGATCAGACGAAGACGACGAGCTACCAGACGAGCCTTTGGACCCCAACGCAACGGAACAAGAGAAACAGGCCTATAAGCGCCGTCGAAACACACTGGCTGCCCGCAGAAGCCGACTTCGACGCCAGGTGCAGTTTCAGAAACTGGAGGAGGACGTCGCGCGCCTAAATCGGGAACGCGATATCTGGAAGGAGCGCGCGTTGATGATGGAGCGCATGTTGTCTACACATGGACTTCCTTGCCCCAACTTCGCCGAGCGGTAAATGAATACACGCAGCGCTTCCAACGCTCCCCGTACGTGTGTTATCTTACATACCAGGTCCTTTATCGCGGTTCGCAGTTTCCTTCCAACGTATTTGCACTCCTGATTCTACCATTGTTACCTGTTCCCCTATCTTGGACTCGATGTGTATCACCACCATTCTCAGGATTTGCACGATTGCTAGTCGGGTTTGTGTCTATTAATTGTCCCAGCGTGTAACTTGCTCTCCTTTCTTGACCGCCGTGAGTCTTTAATTCTCACCCCCTGTCTCTGTACTAATTCTACCTATTCTCTAGACGATTATGACTCTGATGTCAGTTCCATTTTACGTCCAAACAAACACGGATTCTACATGCCCATATAGGTATCTCCTGCAGTGTGCCTCTTCGATACATATCGGTTTTGCTTCTGGTTCTGCGCTCTTCTGTTCTGAATTCACTGTAGATAGATCTATTCATGTTCCTCGGATTCGGATTCTCTGCAGCCATACCATTTTTTACTTAGATACCCTGCGTGCGCAGATGCCGCCAATGGCTGACCGGCAGCTGCTTCGCACTTAGCTACATATTCACACTCATTTGCATCCCCCATCGCACTGTTCGCTGTTTCTCACCATGTTCATCTTCAATTTATCATTATTCTCATCACTTTGATCCAATTTTCAATCCTTTGACAATTTCATACGTGCGGAACACGCTTTGGGTGATGCCTCAAGATATCAACGAAACAGGCGCTGATACGGAATCAAATGTGTCGACAGGAGCGACGCAATGATGATGTCGAACGTCTACCTGTTCATAGCTTTCAATGATACTCCGAGGGGTTGAATGTCCTTTTGGATGCTGGAACAGGGAAGATAAGATAGGCGCCTGATAGGCGCTCAGGTCCTACCACAGTTCATCAGCCTTTGCAATGCAATGCAGGGCGAAATGAACGGATATCTTGGACCCGTTTTTTGGTGGTCACTCTTCTGCGGCTCTTGACAGTGAGTGGTCGTACTCGAAACTCTCGCCACTTACTAGTATTGAGTCCGGAAACAGTGAATTAATGAATAGATGTCTTGAAGAGGAGCACAAATGTATTCCCGTGCTCCAAAAGGCGTCTTTCACAACTTATGCGTCGAAATATCTTTGATCAAACGCAACGAGCGTCTTTGCTATCTTCTGTAAAGATGGCTCAAGCCTTACTTCAAGCTATGAAAGATGTATAACGCCTACGAACTATGTGATACGGTCGATAGGATCATTCAAAGAGTAGTATTATTACGTTTGGTAGATACATACAAGCAACTTAATCTTTACGAAGTTGGAAATCGTATTTAGATGTGATCCAGCGTAGAATTCTTGATGTTTCGTCAATTCAAATGTATAATGGCGAATCCTGAAGTCATTCATTGATTATATTGCCTGAGAGTTGAGCATCTGGTGTATTCTTGCATCTCATATCACCTTTGTACTGAAAGGTAATGAAGAGCGCTCATTGCTGATGTGCAATAGAGAATTTTTTTTTTTTTCCAGTTCCTGCAATTGAAAGTATATACTTAGCTTGGGAGTGGCACACCAGAGCTTCCGAGCGCATTGTTTAATGAACTCCACAGAGTTCTGCGAATAGTATTTCCATGACTCCACCCGACTTTACCGTCTGCTTGCTACGCACCACGCCAAAACAACGTGTACTCGTAAGCTGAATCGGAGCACAATGCGACTCTGAAAGGAAGCTTTTCAAAATGCACCCGGCCGGGATGGTGCCTTCGCCCTGGTGATTGTCTAATATTAAATAGGGCGCTACAGTACTTAGCCTTGTGATAACTAAAGAGCTGCATGTTCGATTGAATTACTGCGGATTCAGTATGCCTTGCACTGGCAGTATCGTTGCTCGTCTTCGAATAAATACACGATTCTTTGTTGCCAGGACTTAATTTACTCGAAAAGGGGTCGATGTGCCACTCAATGAGGTAAACCCTCAGGTATCTTCCCCGATCTCTCCAAAAGGAAGTCGGGAGACTCCTCTACAATTCCGAGTTTCCGCAAGACCGACCATATGCTCAATACCCACAGCATACTCTCTTTGAACAAAGACGGTGGGAACCGCTAGTGCTCATGCCGTTTCCACAAAAGAACAGAGCTCTGTTCCTTATGTATTTATTTGCATTCCCCATACTGTTGTACTTTATTGATTTTGCCCACTTGTTCACTTTACAGATGGTAGACAAGCTAGCCAATCTATTGGACCTCATGTAACCAATTGAGGATTTTTTGCACCGCGAATCTCTTAATCCATGGCAAATACAGGTCCTCCTATTTTGATAGCGATGTTCTTAACATGAACCAGCGTATAATATATCAGAAATAATTGATAAGCTCGACATAACTCTCAAGGATCAAGACGTTCTGAATGAAATTTGAACATGATTTTACTCGCTCAGAGATTGATATGATTTGCACAGAATATTTACAAGACAATGATGGACACTGTGATGACCATGCCGTCTCCCACTGTGCACGCACAGCTGATTTCCTATTTCTGCAGTAGAAGCTCACACTTTGGCCTGCAAAGTGCCAAAAAATCTGCATATGTCCGCAGCTGACACGCATTCTGACCGTCCTTCCAGGGAAATCGATCAGAGGAAACAAACCCAACTTGCACATTGGAATGCAACTACTATTAGTAGGCGCCCTTGTATGTGGCACACAAAATGGAACAATCATTCATATAGGGTCTTTCTATGCAGAAAGTAAAGCTCACAGAATACAGTGAGTGGGTCATGCATATCGCGGTGAGAGAACTAATTGGAAGTCCGTTCATTATGAATCAATCAGAATGAAAAGCGTAACGTCATTCTTTGTCCGTCTCGGAGTTGATACTGGTGCGGAGTATCTGAAAGCTATAGCGGTGGTGAATACAATGGCACTTTATGTGACGATACCCTAACCCAGTAACAAAATGATTTACTCTTTTCATGACGGAAAGCGATCTCTTCCGGTAGTCTGTGTTGAGCTGCTTAGCGCAGAAAGAACTTAAAAGGTATTTGCAGTCGTCACTGTGCAACTGACGCCGGGGGGTGTTAGCTGTGCACGAATAAGGCGGTGTCAACTATTGTTTGAGTGCGTTCGGCATCGGCGCCGGGCGGCATGCAAACCCTTGACAATCAAGCATTGCCAAATATATAACGTCATTACTGTATAGCAATGTGGGTTTGAGCTTGGTTTGAGCTTAGGAGAACTGAGCTCGCGAAAGTGTTCGTATCCAACTATATTGCTTTAAGCATTAATCGGGTATACACCGTGGAGATGTCCAATATCCTTTAAACGCCTCACACTCGTACGCAAAACGACGGAGGCGAGGGAGAGCCGTGACTCGTCGTTTGGGCGTCCGCTTTGGCGAAGCGGACAAACCCTATGTCCCATATCTAGGCATTTGAAAGTCGGCGGACATACTCAACAAATGCACTGGGAATAAAGAAAGGACCATCAGTCTCCACAGCCTCTAAAACCTGTCCCCACGAAAGAGTACTCACCGTACAGGCCGTCCGGTCATCCCTTTCTCCTGATATGGGGTAGGGCGCGTAGCTTCCATGGTCCCAGCGATGTCAACATGTGCCCACTTCATAGCGGGTTCCGAGGAACCTTCCTTAGGCTCGATACCCTCAGCGAATGCCTTCAGGAAAAGTGCAGCAGTTGCACTGCCCGCAGGACGGCCGCCGGTCTAGGGTGACATAACGATGGAGTGTGAGACGAGTTAGAAAAAAGGTGTGAATGATAGGCGGCGGGCGGGGAGAGATGCAATGGGTGAGAAGTGAGCTCGAAGCTTGAACAAATGATAAATGGCACTTACATTCTGAAGATCAGCATTTGACGAATATATTTGAGGCCCGAATTCCTCGTCCAGAGGCATGCGCCAGAATCGGTCGTGTTCGATCTCACCCGCGACATGCAGGTCATTCCATAGTTCGTCTGAGGTCGAAAATACACCTGAGAATATTTCGCCTAGAGCAATGGCCATTGCCCTACGTCAGAGTCAGCGTGGGTGAAATGAACCAGCCTGAAGCGTACACACCCGGTGAGTGTAGCGACATCAATGAGGGTGTGCGGTTTGTATTCCGTAGCAGTGTAGTAGATGGCATCGGCCAGGACCAGCCTTCCTTCCGCATCCGTGTTGTCAACCTCGACAGATTTTCCGTTCATAGCGTAGATTCTGTAAGGGACTATCAGCGACGAACGACGTGGAATAGCAGGGAACGTACATGTCTCCGGGTTTTGTGGCGCTAGGTCCGGGCATGTTCTCTGTCAGTGCACATGTAACGACGAGGTTGACACTGTAAATGTCTATCAGTTTTGAATCAGTTTTGAGGTTGGCGACACGCACGGGAGCTTTAGCTTGGCAGTGGCCAATGCCGACGAAACGACAGTGGCGGCACCACCCATGTCTGCGCGCATGTCTTTCATTCCCTGGAAGATAGATGAGCCTCAGAAATGAACATTTTAGAAGAAAAAAAGTACAGCGCCAGGCTTCAAGCTGATTCCTCCGGAATCAAAGGTGATACCTTTCCCAACGAAAGCGATCGGAGTAGCTGATCTGTCGGCAGCACCTTTGTAGTGACTAGGAAATTTGTGAGAAGGTAGAATATAAAATAACTTGGATTTTCGGTGCACATTTCGAGGAATTTGGCTGGCTCGGAGGTCCCGTGAGTCACTGACAAAAATACGTTCATGTTCTTCTCCGCAGCCCATACTGCAGACAGGGGTTAATTAATGGTCACCACACTAGAGCTTGTTCGAACCTTCATCCCGAATGATGACTTCAACATTGGGAATGCCTTCAAATTCTTTCTTGACGCGTTCCGTGAAAATCTTTGTGCAAAAAAATTAGATTTTGAAATCACATCGAGGAACTAGTTCACGCACCGTGGGTGTCATCATGTTAGCAGGGTATTCCATGAGCTATTACAACGCAAGCACATGGTCAGCAGAGCTGCGCGCGTGTGGCCGGAAGGAACATGAACGTACCGTGCGCGCCAGGTTCTGGGCCTCAGCGTACACAACGCCACGATTCCACTCTTCTGACGTCTCAATGGGGGCAAAGGTGAGCTTTGGAGGGATAGGCTCGGTGAGATTTGGGTTGAACGCGGATGGAGGCGAAGTCTTCAAAGTAAATTTGTACAACGCAAGGTTCGCGGCCACGGCTACACCTCGCACTTCAGCTCCAATTAACAGGTGTGAAAAAATTTACACACCAGCAGCATGTGGGTCGACCGACGCCTCGATGGCGACCTCACCCAGCCCCTCGTAACTTTTGAGGTCCTTCACCGCCGTTCCGATTGAACGACGCACAATCTCCCGCTTCTCTTCTCCTTTCTTAGACGCAAATTTATCGCCGAGCGAAGTGACGGCGGTGACCTTTCCCGCAGGTGTGTTGTAGAACGTGCGTGTCGCTGCGGCCTTTGGAGGTTTGTCTGCGCCTGGGGTTAGCGCCCAGAGAGTCGCGGCGTCAACGCCTCCAATTTCCGGGGACGTCCCCTTGGGGTTATAAGGTAGAATATAAGCAGAAGTAGAAGACATTCTGAGACTAGATGGATGTGATAGAGAAGATAAGAGGAGCCTCCTACAGGTGCTAGGCAGGCGTGGCATTGCTGGTTTTATAAATTGCGGAAGATACAAATTTAGTCCGGGCTTTTATTTGAGTTTATTTACTTTTGAAGTCATGTCTCCCATTTTAAGCAGTGACGTGATCCTGGGAACTTTGAGAAATGCCTGGAATCAACCTCAATTTGGAAGACTCGAGACGATGTTACGAACACGTTTTTTCTCCTTACCTCTCTCTCTAACAACTGCGTAGTCTTCGTCCGTTTGTGTACTTATATTCCTATCATCACTCAGCTCCGCAGTCTTTTCTTACAAAGCCTTCTTCTATTCTACTACGGACTGTGCTTGCTTATATACGAACTACGGACTACGGACTTGTGCGAGCGAGCCATTCTGCAGAGGCTCGCGCACTTCGTTTCCGCCTTTGACATGGGCTGAAATTTTCTCTGAACATATATAGTTATTTGTAGAATAATTTTCTGGAAGAGAAAGATGAGGTTTCCGCACTGGAGAATTTAAAAAGTAATATGTTCACTTTTAAAGACACTTGATAGAATTGGGAGAATCGAGAAAGATATTTTCTTTCAAGCCTAGTCCTGTGTGCTAATTATCTTGAATGGACGTAGGCCATCTTTTAAGGCTCTCTGATTGGGAGCTGGGGAACGGTCAGTGTCGAGCGCGCCTGTTCAACATCAGCGCACGCTGCGAGTGGCTCAGCGCATCATGGCGCATCGCGCTGGCGGTCATGCCGATGATGGCCGCTTGTCCAGCTCACGTCCCTGCTTCTGCACGCCGGTGCCCTCCAGTCGCCCTCGGGACCCTGCTCGGTGCCCAATCGGTGCCTGTCCGCTTTGGGGACCGTGAGCATGGGAAGCTGTCGACGCGCTCCCTCACCGCGCATCTGAGTCGTGCAAAACAATATGCAAGACGCTGTATTCCTCTAGTAGACTTCCAACATATTATTGTTACCATTCTCTGAATACCCTTGTGCATGTCTGAATGAGCTCTGAATTCAATCTTTATGCATCTGTATGCTATTCTTAAGAGCTTATTGAAGACTTCCTCAAGAAAATGTGTCTTCAACCAGAAAGTGGCACCCATTTCCCAAGATGCTACTCTTAGCATCTTGACATTTATCTAAAACACTTAAGATGGGTTAAGATGGATTGCCCTTTTCCTGATGAAAAAAGAGGAGATTTCTAAAGATTGGAAATTCCATTACAGCTAAGAGACTTCAACTGCTCGCCAAATTGACGAAAATTTGGCTATGATTTTCTCGGTGCTGAATGCTGCATTAGCACATTCTGCAGGACGTAAACTGCCCCCTCGTGGATGAATAAGAACTCGCTAGCTAGCATGACATTGGTGAAGCAGGGGGTGGAGTTGGACATAAGGGTGAAGTGCATTTGACGATATATCAAGCGAGGGCTGCAAATATACAAGAATTTCAACATTTATTTCCCCCTACATACATAAGAATAGTGTGTGCATTCGAAGAGCTTCATATTCGCAACGACAGCATTCTTCCATTGCTATCATACTAGTTTCGATATTCCCAATCATTCCACTGTGGTATTAATGATGACCACCAGCAATATATCTGACTGAAGGGGTACAATACAACATTCCAACCGTTACCGTTCTCGGAAAAGTACCACTTGAATGGATTGTACAATGAGCCCTTGTTTCAAATAAGATTGAAGTCTAGGTGCACGTACCGACGAGCATCCAGCATACCATACTTTTTTTAATGAAGTTGCTTGCACAAGGTCGGTGTACTTCTTCTCCGCGGTATCTTTGACTTCAACCTCCACAGCCATGTTTTGAAGAACAGGCTTCATCACTTTAATTGCTAGATTGACAACACTATCGCTGATCTTTAGCCCGAACGTCCAACATAATCGATATTCACTCACTTCTCTGTGATCAGTATTGCCGAGGTGTTTGTCGACGCTGTGTTTGGCCCCTTTATCAAAAAGAAATTTGGGAACTCGTTCACCGCTATCGTGCCGTATGCCGACACGCCACCATTCTCCTGCCAGTGTTGCGCGAGCGTTTTACCACCGCGTCCGATGACTCTCAAGTTGCCTACACCATGCGTTGGAATATAACCCGTCGCCAGGATTATCACATCGACAGGGTGGATCTCTCCGTTGTGGGAGACGCCACGAGGGACGACACTTACGTCTGAACTTATTATCAGTGTCGCCTTAGAATCATTGAGACTCTTCAGGTATCCAGCGTCCCACACGGCATGCTATGGACACTGTTCAGTGAGGGCCCCATAAATGTCAGGTACTTGAGACGCACTTTGCATCCAAACTCAAAATCCGGCTTCAAGACCTTCCAATACGTCTGAGGAGCCGTTTTTCTAATATGCGCTTCGGCCTCTAACCTTTTTTTCGTTCTTCCTTTCTGACCCTCCTTCATATTTGTGTCCAAAAAAGCAAGCTCTGTGACCAACGCCAGAAACCATCGAAGTAACCTCCTCGCGAGGGGTATATGAGCGAGTATCCACCGCACAATGCGCCCATAGGGGAAATCTATGGCGGCGCGGTACCACGGTGCCGAGCGCGAGATATGAATGAGGCTGGAGACGGAGGGCATGATTGCTGGGACGATCTGAGAACCAGTAGCTGGATGACAGGATCAACATGTATAGAACGAAGAATTCAATGATACGCACGACCATTCCCAAACACGGCGACGTCCTTCCCCGTTAAATCCAACGTAGAATCCCATGCAGCACTCTGAACGATTTTGCCTTCGAAGTCCGCCAGACCCTTGATATCGGGCATCTTTGGCTCGACCAAACCACCCGCCGCTGAACACAATATACGCGCGCGATGTTCGATCCACATCCATTGCCCTTCCTTCTCGTCTCTGATATTTTCAGACCGCACTCTTGTTCGAATCCTCACGATCCAACGCGCCGAAGGTATATCCCAACGCGCGTCCTCTGCTACGCTCTCAAACGTGAGGTGGGGATAGAGCCGATAATGGATCGTGAGGGCTTCAAAATATCGCTGTAATTCCGCCCCGGATGGTCGAAATTGAGTCCAATTGGCAGGAAAAAAGGAAAATGAATAAAAGTCGGCTGGGACATCACATGCCACACCTACATCCTCGCAAGAGATGTTATTCTCTTTCGTCATTCCGGATAAGTCGAGAGAGACTGCACCTGGGTACTTCTGTACTGCCCAAACGCCGCCAGGTACAACGTTGCTGTCGTATATGTGGAAATCGTGACATCCCAACTGCATTTGGAGCTGCACAGCTGTGCATAGTCCGCCAACGCCTGCACCGATGATGAGTACAGCGGACTCGCGACGCTGAGAAATGACTGGGGGCGGGTTGATATCCATGGGTAGCTTCAAAGCCTAAGATTGCAAGTCAGGTTGTAAAGGGATGGACGACCACTCGCTGACGGCGGTGTAGTAGTTGGGATCGAAATCAAGCTCGTGGTTGTGGTTCGATGCCAACCTGCAAATTATATAGGTTATCGAAATCTACCCTGACCGGCCATCGGGAAACCTTTTAAGAAAACCCAAGACACTGTTTGCAGGGTACCGTAATCGTGGGATTAAGGTGTCTTCCGACTCCAGAGATCCGCATCCGGATGCTATTTGAGCGGTTTAGTTCGTCCTCGCGGCCACATCTTTTACAATCATTGGAGACGTAGGTTCGTAGGCAGCGGTCAATAAATTCCAACCTGTAATTCCTGAAGTCAGTGTTAGCTCTTCATTGTGGAGATAGTGGCATTCGGAGTGGTGTATGTAAGTGTAGTTGAAGCTTGAGTAAGATTAAATCCATCGAACAACGATCTTTCTAACTTTTGTTCTTCCAATCGTTACATGTCCAGGAGGAAAGTAATGCCAGCAGCAGGGAATACTGGGTATAATGATAATGAGTCCATATGCAAGCTATATCAATCATTACAGGGTATACGCATCGTTAAACAAGGGAAATTTGGACATACAAGACCGACGTCAGTTTACATCCACATTCAGAAACCAAGCTGCTCGACAAAATTGGTCCATGATGAATCCAACATAATCGGCGAATAATGAGCATAACCACTCCCCCATCCGCCGGCCTGAAAGCCAGGCGGGAAGCTCATAGTAGCACCAAGACCAGAATACCCAATTCCACCACTTCCGCCACCGCCACTGCCACTGCTAGCACCTCCACCAATATAATTGAGGGGAAACGATGGAGCGTTGCTTACTCGTCGTGACTCGGAGAATATATCAAGAGGTTGCGGATCGTGATGAAGTGCAGTTTGAAAATAGTGGGTCTGAGAGCTCGCGGCTGGGGCAGAAACTGGAGGCGGCTGCGGCTGCGGTTGCGCGGGCATAAATTCAGATTGTAGATGTTGTTGCTGAGGCTGCTGGCGCTGTTGTCCATAAGGTTGAGACTGAGACCGCAATGGTACCCTAGCAGGCTTAGGAGGTGACGGTTCCTTGGCCTTCGCGGTCTCTTGCGATGTCGTAGGCGCTGGAGAGAGTGACATTGACATATCCATATCATCAGAAGCATCTCGTGAGCTTGGAAAGTCAAAAAGGGCTAGCTCTATTGCTGAGGGCATGACACCTAAGCTAAAATCCCTCAGGTCATGCGCGAGTGTTGGATGTACATTATCTGTACTATGGAACAGGGGGGAAGGAAGATTGGAGGCGATATGACTTCCTTCTGCGATGTCAGAAATCGTCACGGAGGTCGCACGCGAACGAGCGCCGTCATGCAGAGTGGATGCTGATGTAGACGCCCCGCCTCCACTGTACGAAGTCGTTGATGGCGATCGACGTTGGTCGGGATAAAATACGTGTGTCTTGCCATTCAAGCGATCGAGTTCTGATAGGCTGATAGTAGGACTTTCCTCAGCGTAGGTAGGGAACCTGGTGGGTGGGAGGCGCGTTGCTTCATGTGCCTTTCGTTGAAGCCTCTGGACGGATGTCTAATTTACAGCGGCGTTGATAACCATTTATGCAAGAACATGTTTTGCCTACGTACCAGGAACTTTCCAGCTGGTCGGCAGTTGGATGACGAGGAGTCAAACAACGAAGTAAGGTTCTCCAACTCGTCAAGAGCCGCAGTAGACAAGTGCGATGTAGGTGCCCGAGTAACGAAGAGGCACATCACAATCTATGTATATGTAAATTGCCATAGAGTTCTACTTGGACATGCAAGAAGACATACTGCTGCAGATAGCCCATAAGACCATGCCAAATTGACACGAGAAAGAAATTTTGGAAGTATCCTCCAAGTTGTGGCCAGCCCACGAACTAGCCGCCAAGCGGAGCGATAAATAGCTACGACGGACGGTAAATACCGATGTCGTTGGAGATCCCCGTTCGTCTCTTGCAGCGTCTGAGCAAAGTAACCTCGATGTAAGTTCAGTAAAGCTATGCAAATACAATAAAAGTTAGGCTCATTAAACGACCCACAAGAAAGAGAGACGTTACCGGTTTCCTTCGCCGAGAGAACAAGCCATCGATACATAGCGATGTCCAGCGGCAATGAATCGTCGTCCGCAGATACTCTCCATATCACTGGGACTTCAAAATCTCGAATTTTGCGATCGCAATCGAGAATTACTGAGTACACGGGCTGCTTGGGTCCAAGGGCCGTCTCTGTAATTGAATGTAACAGAAAAGTGAAATGTACGTTCCACGAATGGACTGTTCCGGGAAATGAAGAGACGATCAATATATGTTCTCTATTGTATCGAACGAAGGGACGTACAAATGGTGGCCGCGTCTGCACCTGCTTCTGAAAGAAGACCTGTGTGGCGAGGGAGAGGAATGTCGATTTGAGACTGTGGAATACTTGAAGGTCTGCCTAAGTGCGCGTTCTACAAATACAATATTAAGATGTAAATTGTCGGTCAATATCTCTAAAAAAAAATCGAAAGATATACGCACTGTCCATGTATCCACAACGAATAACCGCCAAAACAAAGCATGCCTCCTCTGCGAGAGTTCTTTACTCATCTTCCATCGTCCGCTATTCAGGTCTGGTAAATAAGATGTAAACATCAAAATCCCATTCGTCTATCCTAAGACAAGATGCTCTGGGCGACTTACGTAGACCGACCTAAAGAAGTTGATGGTAATATCAACATTGATTTCGCTATAATAACGCAGTCGCCTGCGAGGAGAAAATGACATACACTTTGCGCCAATCGTATCGCATTCCCCAAATGAATCCACGCCGATTCTGGGCTACTCGGATCAGAATCACTCAAATCGAGATATTGGGCCATATGGATCTAACACCTTCTTCAGTCAAAGCGGCCATAGTTCGTGCGTTACTCACTAGCGTCTGGATAGCCAACAGCGACGCATCGTACATTGGTGGCGAGAACTGCAGAGCGACTCGGGACAAGTTATAGTATTCGTGTGCTTCAGGTGTGTATGCCTGTGTCTCAGGATTGAAGAGTTCAGCGATAGCAAAAACGATGAAGAGCAGCGACAAGGAGTGAAAATGGTCAAAGCCGTTATATTGCCTAAGAGGTAATGGGATAAGGAACCAAACAAGAATTAGAAAGCTAACATGGCTCACTTCGCCTTGTACACGACCGCGAGGATATCATCCAACAGCTCGTTCCTCGATATAGGTGAATATCTATCGAAAAAATCCTAATTAGATCGAGAGAAGGATATACAACAGCACGCAAACTGACAGATATTTTCCATATTCTAGATAAAGATCGCAGAGATGTTGAGCTTTGGACTGTTGAGGAAGAAGGTCAAGGATTTCAGACAGAAGATCGTCGTCGCGTATCGGTGAATCTGGTAAGGCCACTTCTTTCGACAGTCGGGGTCGACGAGGTCTCTGCGGGGGCGCTGGTCTACTTGTGGCCTGCGAATGGCGCGAAACGTTAGACACAGGCGATTGCAATTGATTGGCGACATACTTGAGCTAAATACTAATCTAAGTCGTCAGTCAACTCAATCAAAGAAGAAGGAATTGCGAAGAACCTCTGAACGAGCGGTTTTGCCTAAATGTCTTGATTCCCCTCGCCGTCCAACCATCATAGTACCTACACCTAAGTTCCAACGATGAAGGGAATAAGAGTCCACAATCACTCACCAAAGGCCTCCAGAACATTATGTTCATCTTCCAACTTCACATCAGAGACCAGTGGAGGTTGCACTGCTGGGCTGATTCGGGATGTCGACGGTGATTTGCTCGATGATGACGCGCTGGTTCCAGATGATGCGGACGACGAAGCTCCTGTGTTAATCCTCAGATTTAGTACATCCTTTTCCAGGAGCAGTGGATGAGGCTGATCGGAAAGCGATTCTTGCAGAATTCGAAGGGCGTTCTCGAGTTCACGATTTCTTGCTGAAACCGCGTCAATCCGGTCGTGCAATTCCTCCGTATTCGCTAGGATCATCTTGTTGTTTTTGCCGGTCACCAATTCACCTAAGAAGAGATATATAAGTGGAGTGAATAGGAGACATATGCTTGAAAATACATGCCAGTAGGGCATATGGAACCACACCCTCGCGATACGCATTTTTCGCAGGGGACCTAGCAGCGGTCAGTCAAGTTCGTCGAAACACGTGTAACAGAAACAGCGCCCAACAATCAGATACTCGGGCGCTGTCAACGGCAGAGCGGGGCCTACATTTCGATCGCAGCGCAGCTTTAGTCTCCTGCATTCCGCGCAAGCTGTAGGCCTTGAAGCGCTGTTGATAAGCACACCACCAAACTTGAATCGGAAATTGTGACGTACACGCGACCTGGCTTCTTCTTTTGTCTCGGCTCCTTTCCCTTCCCCCCTGTACTCATTTGAGGTCCAACTAGAGTTGCTGGTAAGGATAATAAAGGTGATGAATCAGATTTGCATTTGACTGATGTGGTGGTTGCACGGAAAGCAGCGAGAACGACAGTGAGCTCTTGGCTCAGCGCTCACGCGCACTTCCGACTCTGATTTCGCCGGGAAGAATCAGATTGGATCCCTCTACGGAGCACCACGGTCGGGCTGTGTCATGGTCCGGCGCTGGCATGTGTATGGGCGGCGAGGCAGATTTTGGTTTTCCCCATCAATGCATCAATCCTGTGTAATATTTTTCTCACAAACAAAAGTCACAAAACAGTGACTGAGGGAGAGCAGAATGAGAGAGAGAAGACGCAGAGGGATAAAGATATTCAGAGTTATATATGTAGACCGACGGCTTTACTTTAATGGAAGGGCGAGATGCAGATTCCGATTCTGGTGGAGCTTACATACGATAGGTTGTCCTAATAGGGCCTTCATTGTCAAGCTTCAAGCTTCAAGCTTCAAGGGGGAAATTGGCAAAATAGAATAGTGGATGCCACTGGATGGATAACTAAAAACCTCTACTCAATGATGAATGCAAGCTAAAATTCTTCGTAATCTCGCCTTGATCGATTCATGGGTTACTCAGTGTGCTCATGTATGCTGAACCAGTATTGTGCCTATGTCTTTCTTTGGAAAGTGACTCAGGAGTAATTATGTAAATAGCAAGATATCAAGATTAGATATGCCAATCAAAATTACAATCATGGAGAACCTATTCACAACTCACCTCAACCACATTTCATTCAACCTGTCAGTTGTACCAAGTATCTATCTTTTAACGCACTTGATCCGTGACGCGCGATGCCTCATGTCGGAGAAGCAAAGGGCAGCCTTCAATGGGCTTTTTGGTCGTCTTAGGCGCTCTACCCGCACACATATATTCTCATGCTCAAGGATAGAGCTGCCAGTAATATTTAATATCGAAACTGTCCTATCAATTTTTGAACAAATGAATGTCGTTCTTTCTTGGGAAAAACTTCCTTCATTGGTTCCCAAAATATCAACTTCGGGCAGCTGAACAGCAGTGTCAACTTATTTGAATGCGCCCCAAAAAATTCGACGAGTGAAGTTACTCTTTATTTAGGTAGCAACCGAACAAGATATAACATAGGTTCATTATGAGAGAAGGTGAGATTCCCGATCATTCCCCCCCCCTCCCCCCATTCTGATTATGGCCCAACACTACCGTCGACCAACAATATCATCTCTCGACGAGAAATCGTCCAGTCTCTTCAATGGTGATTATGCTGGGCCAAGTGCCGAAAAATGAAAATTGTATATATATGTGACAAAGTGTATATACATATATGATTTTTTTGATATACATGTAACACTTTGGTAGCATCATTAACGTGGTCTAGGGATAGTATGTGTGAGTTCTGCGCGCGCGAACAGAAAAAGTCTGTTCGCGCGCGCAAAAGTTCTGCTCGCGCGCGCGAGCAACTTTAAGCCGGCCCGGTAAGCCGGTCTCGCCTTTGCCCTCGTAGGACGGGAGGCACGTACACATAAGGCATGATATAGGTACCGTTAATAATCTACGAGCAAGGAGATTTCAACCGTGTAGGTTTTCTACTATTTTGACCTCATATAAAAGGGAGAGGAAGGGAAA